>JAOTRS010000047.1:22816297-22836381 GCA_028565755.1 Dinotopterus cunningtoni | reverse complement strand
ACATGGGTGAACTATGTGCAAAAAGATTTACAAACATCATATATCTACAGTAGCTCTCCCAAACTAATCAACCTTAAAAAAAAAAAAAGGACAGATTTTCATTTAAATATTTGTCACATTGTCTTAATGAAATCCTTGTGAAGATCGTTATGTTGGTCTGACTCTACTGTAACTTACATTGTGATGATTTTATGGCATTTAAAACCTGACTCTGGATTGACAATAAGTCTCAGGAACAATAATTTGAATAGCAGGAAATCACCAATTTTTACAGTGGCCTTTTACTGAAGCTAATTAGATTCTGACATCATCCCAATTGTCTGCTTTAAAGAGGGGACTCACCAAAGCACACCACTTTTTTCCTCTTTTTTTTTCACTTTTTTATCAATGACCATGGAAACACATTTTCCTTTCCACTGTCTGGGATGAGCCATCAAGCAGCGCGGGCAGAAGAATGTGAGCGCCATGGCAACCTGATGGGGCACAGGTGGCATGGCACATTGGGCTAAATAAAAGGTGGCAGGAGAGGCAATTGGCCCTCGGCCATCAAATTAAAGTAATCAATAGACCGGGTGACATGGTAGCTCCATAACATTCATTCTTTTTTTGTCTCTGACCTGGAGTGTGGGAAGGGTGTTATGTGAGGAGAAAGAGGAATTTTTATGGATGAGAGACAGTCCTCAAAGAACTCTGAATCTTTTTTTCCACTTGGTCAGTTCTTATTTACCCTTCACAGTGTGTTAATACAGCTAAGAAATAGGTGGTTGGTCTGGTTCTTGGATAAACAGAAATTTATAATTTAATTGATTCTAGTCATTAAAAAAATCATGATATTTAAAAAAGAAAAAAGCACATCATGACGATATTGAATTATATCATCTTATCACACAGTATTACATGATACAGTATGGTATGGAAAAGTCAGAGAGACATGTCCTGGGAAAGGCCATTCTTTGTGCCTGGGAGCTTTAAAGTCACAGTTTCCAAAAATATCCTTTAAATTTGTTTTTTTTTCTTGTTCCTTAAAATATTGCTCTTGTAATAGCATTTGTCACAGGCTAATTTTAGTCATGTAGAGCTACAGTAATCACAAGCAACCCAAACACCACAATAATGAAATGGTTAAATTGTCAGAGCATGATTAGAACTTATTATGGTTCTTTCCAGGCACATAGCTCCAAAAAAAAAACATTTGAAGCCATGCACATCTACATTGCAAGTAGACCTTTTATAAAGAGAAGCTAATGTGTTGACATGAAATGAATGAATCAACCTAGCAAGTTTATAAAACATTTTGATGGCCAGGGCAGATACCATTTTACACCTAGCAAATAATTTTTTCTGCTAATGCAAATAAAATAGCTGTGGCATGTCTGGTTGTCTTGCCAAGTGCGTCATGAACCCCCCCTCACTAACACACGCATATTCATTATCATTCAAGCCTTTTTATGCACTCCTTCTGCAATGTTTATAGAAATTGGATGATCATTTAAAATAGATTTTTTTTGTTTTTTATTAATAAATTAATTTAAATAGCTAATTGTAAAATATGAGGTACAAATGACTGAAAGCATGCCTTTGTTAGGCATGTTTTGTAATTTCTGCAGATACAGTATTCAAAGGAATTGCGCTGGTTGTCCTTCAAAATACTAATTTAAGGAAATGAGAGCCTACTGTCCTCTTGTGGAAGAAAAGAGAACAACATTCACTGAAAGATTTAAGTTGTAATTATTGTAAAGCACCAGTAGATATAAGCTATATATACGAGGTTAGTAATAGATGCTATAGGTCATATACACACACATATATATATATATATATAAATATATATATATATATATATATATATTTATGTCCTAATGCCTTAGTTGGTTGTTGTTGGTCTTTTTGCTGCACACAAGCTTGGCACAGGTTTTACACCAGATGCCCTTCCTGATGAATTCCTCCCATTTTATCCAGGCTTGGGACCGGCACTGCATCCAGTGACTGGGGTTTGGTCATTGGCTGGGAATCGAACCTGGGCCTTCTGCTTGGCAGGCGAGAAACCTACCACTGAGCCACCAGTGCCCATTCTTAATGTTTTAGTTTATACTGTATATAAAATAATGACTCTGGACATAATGTGTTGTTGCAGATTAGAATTGCAAATTAGGGAAGATCACTTCCCATTTATTGTTTCAGTTATTTTGATTGTTGAACAAATAGCAAAGCACAACCGTACCACTTCCCCAATATCTATTAAGACAAAAATACATCAACGAGGGGTATTTCTACAGCTTCGTGTATAGTAGGCAATTAGAGGAGTCAGTAAAAACCACCAACATAACAGATCCATCTAGGATTAAAATTACAGATATATCTTACAAGATACCCCACCTCTCCATGTTAAACTAGTATGTCCAAAATGGAGACTGTACTTCCTTGTGTCAAATCTACTAAAATTTTGCTTTATGTAATACAAATTCAAGAAGTTTGCTTGTGTGAACATTTATAATGTTTAATTTAAGTGCAATTTTTGCCAGCTCATCATTTTTATCTTTGAGTAGCACAAAACAAGATAAAAAAAAAAAACATAGCTTTTTGTTCAGTCATAAAAATTTTTTTTTATTATTTTTTGTTTTTATAAAGTAATAGATTTTTTTTTTGTAGGAATGTCTGGTGGCCCAAACATCTTCCACCATGATGAAACTTCTGTGCACAAAAACAATGACGACATGGGTTTTCAAGGTAACAGTAAACAGACTTGAGTATCTTGCAGAATCTAGCTGAACACTTTTGAGATGTACCGGAATGTGGACTGCAGCCCAGGCTTTCTCACCCGACAATACAAGCTTACTAATGCTCTAGTGGCTAAATAAAAAACAAATACCAACAGCCAAAACGTCAAAGGGAGAATAAATCTGGAATGTGATGTTTAAAATGTCCATCATGTTCAAAATGTCCTGTTTCATAATCTTCCCCTAATACCAGGGGAATACATTGTTGTTATGGAATTGGAACTGTTGTTATACATTGCCTTTATGAACGTAAATAGTGGTTACACATAAAATAGATTGTATTCCATGACACCATTCTTATGTTTTTATCGTTTGCTGAGTTTTTATTATGAGTCTTTAGTTTTATACACCGACCATCTATAACATTAACAACATTAAATTAAACAACATTGATTATGGACCAGTAAACTGGTGACAGGATCATAGGCACCCAAGGCCCATCTACACCCACAAAGGCTATCCAACAGAAAAGCCAGTGCAGCACAAATTGCTGAAAAAAGTCAAAACTGGCCACGTGAGAAGGGTATCAGAACACCCAGTTCATCACAGCCTGCTGTGCACAGGGCCTTGCAGGCAAAGTTCAAGGTTGTTGACCCAGCCTCCAAATTCCCCAGATCCCAATTTGACTGAAGATCCACGGTGATGATCTACAGAGCCCCCACCCTGCAACCCACAGCACTCAAAGGATCCTGGTGCCAGACACCACAGCACATACCTAGAGGCCCTAGTGGCACAAGGGGATGCTAACACCTTGGTGGTTTTAATGTTAATGGTTTACACTTATGGGTGATCTTTGTATGTCTGTGCTCTGTAGAAGCCAAGGTAGGAGAACGTGACCATACAGGCAACCTATACTTTTTGTATGTAGTTTATCAGTGTATTCAGTAACACTACCTATCACGACAAGCATATACTGTTTAGAACTAAGAATTTGAGAAATCCTTGTATGGATAGATTGGCCACAGTTGAATTCATTGAAAGAGTAGATAAATGCAAAGGTAACATTTAAATACTAATACTGACATATTAAACCAATGCCTTATGAGAAAATGTCACATTCACATAGGTTTCAGTAGGTTCAGAAGCTCTTACTGAGAAATTGCAGCAGACCAAACTATTTTACCAAAAAGGGGAAATGGTAACCTGTATGATGTGTTGCAAACACTGCAGAGGTCTATGTTTATGACCATTTGAGTGCATACCAATGACTACTAAACTCTCATGAGCACAGAACAGCTTATCCTTCATCACATTAGGGCTGCATGTTAGTATGGGGTGTAAAACATGGCTACCCAAAAGTAGGTTGGTATGCACTTTGCTTTTGAAGTCATGGTGGTTCAGTATATTTTTGGTACAGTAAAATAAAAAAAAAGATATGAAATGTTTTTTTTTTTTATCAATTTAAGTTGGATAACCTTGCAAACAGGCCCTAATTTTCTGAACAGATACAATATGGCACATATTGTTGCTTCTAAAGACACATATCTACATCTAGATATCTGTTTGCACAATGTTGTTTAAGAATTGTAACTGCACTATCTCTGGTGGCTAACAGTGCAAAAAATGGTTCTTTTATTTTTATAAAATGGTCCTTTTTAAATATACTTCATCTGACTTTTCAAACACGTACAAAATCCATATCACTGAACTGATTTTTTTATTTTCTGCTACAAGATCAGTCGTCAGTGCTGTACTGCCTGTTAATTAGGATGTGAGGATAAAATCACCAGCACAAGTTAAAGCATAACAAACAGTAAGGCCAGTTCGAAATGGTATGCTACTGTACGAATACGCACCTCACACCTAGCCATATTTTTATGACTATGAAGTTGTTGTTAGTGTACCTTAAATAACTTTGACACACAAAAAAATACTTTCCCTAGTAATCCAAATAAACTGGAAAACATCTGTCAGCAAAGTGTTGCTTGTAAACAGCATAGTGCTTTACTATTAAGAACAAAGCAGCTTAAAACTGAAGCGATTGCCTTGTCAGTTTCCTCCAGAGCTGCATATGCAACCATTTAGCCAGAACTTGGGGGATTATTTCCTGGATATGTCTATTTATATTCTGGTGCTGGATACTCATTATAGTCTAACACCGCACTAGCTGTTCAGTAGTGCACTTAGTCACTGGCTATGGATGTACTGTAGGTAAAAACCTTTAATCCGGTTGAGCTGTTTGAGGGCTTAACCTTTTTATCTCTACACCACACTGGGGTCTATTGTGCATCAATGTAATGTCTTAGGAAAGACCTGAGAGTGGTATATTATTACTGTGTGCTTTTACATGTTGTTAGGAAATGATGGTTTTACACAAGTGTATAACATCTTATCCTGTGTATTTCCTGAGGTAAACTTGTCTTACACCATGCTTCGATTGCAGCGAGAAAGCAGATTGATTCGGAATCGACCCAAGTGCAACAAGGGAACTAAACATTCTGTGTATTTTCGCTTGTGAGAATATTTTTTCTATAAATTAAAGATGCTATATTGCACCAAAGGACAGAGCTGTAGATTTTGGTTAGTTTAGGTATACCAAACTAGTAATAAAACGAATCAAAAGTATGAGCAAATGCTGTGATTAGCAATAAGAATATAATAAGTATCTGTTTAACCATCTTTAGTCAGGGTTAACAAGAAGAAAGTCTCTTCCTTCTTTTATATGCTTTTTAACGGAACCAGTGAGGTGATGAGAAATTTCTAATAAGGTATGATGTTCCTTAAGGTAAGAAATTAATCAATTCAATGCCATAAATGTTTCTAATGGCCACGAATTCATTTATTAAGATCATAAGTTATGTTTCTCAGAATAGGATTTCTCACTCATTCCTGCTATAAAACTAGAGGCCACGTGTTACATTTCTACAACGTATTAAGTCCTGACCTCAAACTGCACAATTCATGTCCTCGACTTAAGGTAATAATTTGTCAACACAATCCAAGCGTATGGCCTCATAATATTATCTCACGGCCTCAATACATTTATTCACGACCACAATTTTTTTTTAAATAACAACTATGTAACCTCAGCGGCTCTGGGTTTAAATGATAACAAGCATCAGCTTTTCAGACTTAAAGCTCTGTCCACTCACACAAATGCACACGCACATACACACACACACACACCTCACCTCATGTATCTATGAGTTTCTCTTCATTGAAAACCAGTAAAGGAGCATTGTCAGCTAAGAGGAGCAAAAATGAAAGTTGATTTGCTGATCTGAGGAAGTGTTGAGTCAGTGACTAAGTTTGTGGCTAAAGGAGAGGGAGGCTGAGGCAGACCCGAAAAGCAACAGCCCAAGGCTGCACTCAGTGTATCCAATACTTAATGAGATTAGGGTGAGAAAAGAGACGCTGGGTTGAACGAAGGCTGAAAGGGAGTGAGTTTCGGCCGAGGAGAACGGGGTAGGGAGAGGAAGAGAAAAGGAACAGCTGGCAAGAGACGCAAAATCAGGCGCCGCTGATTGGAGCTTACGCTCATTGTGGTGAGAATGGACTGGCACAGGGAGCCTATGGGCAAATTTATTGCCTGCAGCTTCAGTGTGTACAAAGGCATGAAGAGAAAGCACCTGCTTCGATCCTATAGGTACTGTGCTGTATAGTACTGTTTTGTACTGCTTTTTATCGCTTTTATTGTTGTATTTTACAATGTTTAAGAAGATAATATGTACATATCTGACATTAACAAACTTTCCAGTTACAGGGAGGTAATGTTGTCAGATTTAGTGTTCAGTTCCACGTCTCTAAGCTCTCAGTAGCTTAAAGAGGTTAGCTAAGAGGTAAATAAGTCTCTCGGTTTATCCCTCTTCTTCCACTCGCCTGTAATTATAACAGCTCTTATATACAGTTGCAGTGTACACATTATTCTTATTGTAGTTCCTTATATTAGCTGCTACAGTCCAGTAGTATTTGTGCAGAAGAGCACATGTGATGTTTGAGAGAGCACAACTAATCCAAAAAAAAAAATTGTTAATTATGTTGCCAAATATACATAAAACAAATATTTAGCACTGCCTTGACTGCAATGCTGCTTCGGAAATGTTGCAATGTAATGTTCATTTTGAAAGAGGATGTTGCGTGTGGGTCACTATGGGTACAGCTTGGCTAGAAGCACATCTGACAACTACTGTAAACCCCAGTTCTCACGACATATTAGAGTTCTATGTGATCAACTCATAAGCATGCTGTTTTGCATGAATGTAAATCATACTGCATAAGATTTATTTGATTTGTCAAAATTACTCTTTACATAAGAGTGAGGATTTTTTCTGGTAGTGTCTCAATTTTGCAGTTTGTTTAAAGAACAAGTTGGAGCCATCTTTGGTGTAAGATGTTTTTCAGTCCGCCAGTTTGTTATCTACATACAGTAGCAGGTTATCTACATAATCTAATGGTGAGAATTAACCATGTGAACTAAGCAAAGGGAGGGGAGGGGAGGATTGCCCTATTGCAAGAGATAACAGGAACTAACTTGTAGCATGCATGTTCCACAACATTAAATATAATCATAAGGTGTTAAGTATGTTGTGTTTCTCTTTAATAAGTTTTTTTTTTTAAAAAAAAGAGGCAAATTGCTGTCACAAAGGTCATGACTGAGGAGTCAGGTTTGGTACGGTCTAGACTCGGCAATGTTATGTTGCAATAAAATGAAGTCAGCTGATTACCAGAATGTACTGAATAACCAAGTATGCCATCATTGCATTTTTTCTATCCAGGACTCAAATTGTGAAAGAGTGGTTCTCGGAGAATGACGAATTCATTTTCATTCAATTTCAATTGTATGAAATTGTACTTGCTGCCATAATCGATCCTAAAGACAGGATAAATAAATATTAGTATTCTTTTCTTTTTTTTCTTTTTTTCTTTTTTAAAGACCATACTGTGAGGTTTTTGTTTCTAAAGGTTGGTAAAGTGTTTTCTTGAGTATGTTTACTCTGAGATTTAGCATGCAGCACTCGTTGGTTACAAGGTGAAATATATTTAGAAACCTCCAGCAGCTACACTTCATATTCTGTGCGACCCAGCTGGGACCCTGGTGTGTGGGAGTGAACTCTGAGTGTCAGCGATCACATGTCCTAAAGCTATGGCACACGCAGTACGTGCACTACGGATAAACATGTGCCATCTGGTCATGTGACAAAAACACTGCTTTTCTTTTTAAATCCTTCACCCAGTCGACAAGAAAAGAGAGAAATGATCTACGCTTCAGAATTTCTGAGGTATAATCTGGAAATCAGCTCTGTTTGGGATTGCTGAGGAAAATTGTAGTCTTCATTGTGTGTAGATCTCGGTCTGATTATCATGTTGACCGACATGATACTTGTCCAGATGATCTCTGGTGTTTGCAAGCTTTGGTGTGTCTGTCAACCCTTTTTCCTTGCCTTGCTGTGTAAACACTGCTTTTTAGTATACTAATGCTTGGTGGTGCGCGATATCTCCGACGTAAAATCCCGGCACACTAATTTAATCGTGGGAAATCGAATAAAGAATCTTTTCTATGCCATCCACATATGCACCAGCAAAACAGCTGCTGTGACTTTCCGCTATGTTTTGGAAGTGCCCTGCTATCAATAGACAGAACAAGCGCCAACATGGCAGCCATGATGAATGTGTGTCTCAACAGTTCCAGCCGTTTACTCCACATGCTTCTTTCTATGCAGCGATTCTCTGTGATGGCTCTCGACATGTCTACCCTAATCATGCATGTTATTTACTTTTTGACTTTTATAGCAGATGTTCTGCATACTGCTTAAAAAGCACTTGCAATTGTTGATGTGATCAGGTTTTCTATAAGGTTAGAATTGATTTATGGATTCTCCAGTGTCGGTGTTTAGTATCATTCAGAGATGACACAGGAAGGCTTTATTTTCTTATAACACTATTTTTATTTTTCCACTTAATGTAGCTTGAATTGAATTGTTTATTGTACAAAGTCAGCTAGCAATACATACAGGAAAGCCATTAGGCTTTAGTAAGTAAAACCATTTAAACCTCAATTGCTTTTATTTTATACCTTTCTCAACCTTTTATTATTTATCTTATATGTATAAAAACGCATGCAGTGTATATTAAGATGCAGCCATAGCATCATATTTGTTCTAGAAAAGAAATGAAAGACACGTTTAAATGCAATGCGTGTGTTTTTGTGTTTGTGTGTGTGTGTGTGTGTGTGTGTGTTTAACTACAGATACAATGTGCTAAGATATGTAAGAATTCTTTTAGAATAAACAAAAAAACAAAAATTAAATAATCCTTTGGTGCTAGATAGTATACCATATGATAACCAACAATCTACCAAATTTAGTAATCATACAGACAGGTTTTTATCATCAAGATACTCTTCGCAACTTCATAGATTCATTAATTCATACATTCATTTATCATAAGTTCATGTGTCAAATGAGTAAAAGACTTAAAAGTACTACTATTTAATAGAAATTAAGTTGCAAGTCTGAAAACAATTAGACTCTTCAACTCATCATCTTGCCATTATCAGGACTATTTATCCCTGCAGTTTTAAGTCATAGTGTGTGTGCAAGCGTGGGTGTGGGTGTGTGTATTTGTGTGCTCCATGATAAACAGCACTGGCAGGTCACATACAGGTGGTTGCTGTGGTTAAGGCTCCATGATGGACTCTAGCGAATCCTGTTCTGGTTGGGGTGAAGATAATTGCAGGACCTGGGTAAAACTTTGAAGCCCATTTTCTACACAAATGAGATGGATTGTTGTTCATCTGCATGTTAGATATGAGAAAATCATAAGTAGGACCATAAGTTTCATGTGTGGGTAACACTGTCCATGCAGGTCTTTACGATTTTTAGAAATGCAATAGTAGATTTTTATTGTTGTCAAGATTCAGAATCAACTGTTAAGCATTGTTCACAACAACAAGCTGTTCATGAGTGGTGCAAGAAAGAAGCCCTTGCTTAGAGCATCTAAAAAGTCCAGCCTGAAATTCACAGAATATTAACTATAACTGGGATTAACTACAACTGTTTGGCAATGATAAGGGGCTGTACCTAAAAGGCATCTGATACCTGCTGTATTATACAGTACAGTGGTTGATCAGTGGTGCTTGGGACTTCGCCACAGAGCTTTTAACAAGTCATAAGTCAAACATACTTCCAAATCTTCCAAGAATATCTAAAATCTATGTTTTGCAGTCATTATGGAGAAGTGGATCAAGTAGAATTTTGCATGGAGGAATAAACCAAGATACTACAAAAGGTGTCTCCAATCTTGTTACACATTACAGGAAATGACTCATTATCGTAATCTCTCTAGAATGCGTGGAGGATAAACATAAGCACTCATTTATAAGGCCATGAACAGGAGCATAAGTACTTAATAACTAGACAGTAGTAACTAGAATAACTAGCCAGTACATCATGACTTTTACTGAGAGAGTGTGGAGAACTACTTACATTGTGACATAAAAACAAGTCCCACTTACAGTGGTGCCCTTGTAAGTGGAAAAATAAAACCTAAAGTCATTTACTGAGTCATAGAGAAACAATGACTGATGATGAGCATTATAATGTGGAAGTTACCCAGAATGCTTTGATGTATCCCATGGTCTCTTGCTTCATCTCATCATGCATATACACTAACACACTCGTTTTATTCTCTCCTTTCTCAACACACTCAAACAGCTGCGTTTATCCACTTCTGTGCATGTTTTTCTGTCTGAAAGAATGACTCATCTTTGCTGCTGTGACTAGAAGCCTGTACTGTAAGTGTGAGTCTGAGAGAAATAGCCTACTTATGTGTTTCACTGATGATGATTTGATCACTTACTCATCCAAGCAGATCCGCTCTGTCCTGCAGGAAAAGCCTCAGGGGGGTGATGAGACGAACCACCTCTCCAACCTTCTTCAAAGTCTTCTTCCTCCAAGCAGGTGCTGATGTGTGTACATATCCAGTTCACGACATCAGTCTGTGTAAACGCTACCAGCTCTGAGCCATGCACTTCCAGCGGCTCCCGTGCGCTTTAGGCGCAGCTCCAAACGCGACATGGAGACACGCGGATAGCTATGCTGGGACACACACACACACACACAGAGACAGACAGAGAGACAGAGTTATTCGGGTGGCGGAGAAGCACCAGCCCTGCAGTGACACAGCAGAGGAAGTCTCTGTTTGAATGTTTACATTTGAATATTTCAAACTTCACCTACTCATCCGCGCGCGTGGCCACAGAGCAAAACCGAAAATACAAGAGCTGCGCACAAGCACACCTTCAACCGGAAAACGGTTTCAACTGACAAAACCGCGGTAAACACTTCAACCCCAACACCGGTACTGTCTCAGCTCAGACAATACAGCGCACAACGCATGACCATAACTCCAAAGTCATGCAATCTGTAATGAAGCAACAGCTTAGCTCTATAAAAACTTATTTTAAACACCATTTTGGACAAAATAGGATTTTAAGACTCGATGGAAATCATTCGACTATGATGACAACAAATTCTAAATAGCTTGTTCCAGGAGAACAATAAAAACAATTCCTTTCTGCCCATGTCCAGTTTACAAAAAGAAAATCATTAAAGAAGACTTCTCGCTTACGTGTGATGAGTACCGACGCTCGCGCAAATTCCTACACGTTGCCACTTTTTAAAGCAAAGAACAGTAGGCATGATTCTGTTTTAGTCCTTTCAGTAATCCATCATGGTGCTGTAATGCGCTCCGCTGCTCCACAGTAAACAGAATTACACACGCACGCACGCCTGCACGCGCACACACAGACATACACACACACACACACACACACACCCTGTGAGCCCCATGGAGCGCGCGTGGGCAGGGCCACAGATACACTCCACTGAGTCTCAGTGCAGTGGCTGTGTCACAGCTGTAATGGGTCTGAGTGTGCTGTAAGCGAACCTACACTTGTAAAAAGGCTCTTGTAAAATGTTTAAAGTGATTCACTGGTGGAATCCGTTCAAACTCTAGTAAACATGAGAACCTAAAACTTAACAAGAGCCCCTCTCACAAAGTCCCTAGGTTGTAGTTAGAGTGTAGATATTTAAATAGATTCACTAAACTGTTTAAACTGTTTCCTGGATGTGTGTTTTGAACTTCCTATCCCTATCATCAGATGTTGAGATTTGGTTCCTTTATTCAATCATTCATTCATTTTCCATGCCACTTATTCTGTGTAGGGTTGCTGTGAATTTTAGCGTATTCGAGGGAGACCGGGCGCAATGCAGGGGACACCATGGATGTCACCATGTGCCAATCCACTGCAGGACACAAGCGCACATCCGCTCATATTTAATTATATACTTAAGATGTGTTTCTACACATCATATTTGATGATCATGGGTCTATCACTTGGGTCACAGGGCCATGCTGTTTATACAGTTTACAAAATGCAGTACAAAATGCCATGATGGCTTTTGGGAAGTGACATCTAAATAAGAAAATTCACACAATAAACCGGCTTAACCACACTTAAATCAGCTATATTACAGAATTATTATTTATAATGCAACAGTGTGTTAGAGATAGACTGATTTTGTCCTGAATACACAGATATAAAGTGACTTTCAGCCCACAGTTCAACCATTTGGGAAATGTGTTTCTAGTCTTCACTCCCCTCTTTTGGTCATGGTTTCACAATTCAGATAGAGCAGGTGCAACTTGTGACCTCTGAGACATTTTGTACCCTACTGAGCAAAGAGGAGGAACACACCTGGGTAGGAAAATAATCACTGAAACTAAGAACCCTCATGTTCAGGCACTGGGCAAGACAGAAAGTGAGAGTGCATACCAGAATATAGAAAATACAAGATCATAAAAGAGAGATAGCTTGAAACAGGGAGCTTGTGAAAAAAAAAAGGGGGGGGGGGGTTAGATATGAAACTTGTGCAGAGAAGCTCATTTGAATGCAAAGTGGATTTACAGGGTGACACAACAACACCATAGCAATTGCAAGAGATGTGTTAGCAATGCATTTGTGTTTAACGATGCCTGACGGTTTGTTCATACTGTATGATGCCACATCTTGACTTTATATCTTGAGTTATGGCATTATTATGTCTCCTTCACATAATTGTGCAGGAGTGTGTTGTATGCATTCTGCATTGTTGTAAATCAATAAAGAGAAACATCTACAAAGAAGGGATACAAATCTATAACAATGCTCTCAACAAACCTCTTAACATCTTACGCATGAACACACACACACAAACACACACACATGTTCTCTCTCTCTCTCTCTCTCTGTCACTCCTCTCTCTCCTTGCATAGATATAGATTCTCATATATAACCAAAGCAAATTCCAGCATTATCACTGACACTAATATGACAATCAAAAACTAATTAAAAATAGGCGGAGGTTCATAAATGGGAGGCAAATATGATGTTAGAATATACAGTAAACAACGAATATGAAAGAGGCCATGTAGAAAATATACTAGGAGGAAGTCTTTGCAGAGCTCCCTTGGTTACATCTCCTGCTGATTGACCTGGGGGATTATGAGTAGTCTCTTGACAAGCCTGTTAATACCTGCTATTCTGCACTCCCGACCACAGGAGTGCAGGCTCTCTTACCCTAACACCCTAGAGAGTCCTGAACCTCCACCAGTATCCATGGTGACCCACTGGGAATTTAGATTCCTCCAGGTATCTGGTCAGGTGATGCCATGGAGCATGCACATGTATGTCATGAGATACAGTTTATGGGCTACTATTGCCAACACAGATTCCAGTAAATGGTACTACTAATTCCAAATCTGCATCAGCTACGTATATATATAAGATAGGGTTGAGGCTCTAAAAGTCTCAAACTAGACTGCTTTATCCTGATTGAAAAGCCTTGGAATCTGTGGCATAGCATGGCAATGGTTTGCTTCCTACCTAGAAGATATGAGGTGACATATGAGGTGACATGGAGGGGATCCAATTCTGCTCCATGCAGACTCTCTACTGGTGTCCCACAAGGCTCAGTACTTGGTCCTCTTCTGTTCTCCCTCTATACCCTTACTCTTTGTAAGGTCATATCCTCGCATGACCTTTTATAGATGACACACAACTCATTCTTCCTTTTCCTGCCTCAGACACACAGATTTCCACCCGGATCTCAGCATGTCTGGCAGACATCTTATCCTGGATGACAGCTCATCAGCTGAAACTCAATCTCAGTATAACTGCTCTTCATCCCAGGTGATTAATCCCCTGTCAAGAACTTGTGATCTCCCTGGATAACAATCGGACACTTGTTCAGTCACTGCCCGCAATCTTGGGGTAACACTGGATAATCAACTGTCATTTTCCCCACACATTGCCAAGCTTACACACTCTTGTCGATTTCTTCTTTACAACATCAGAAGAATTCGCCCATTTCTTTCTACATAGGCTACTCGGGTACTTGTTTAGTCCCTTGTTATTTCAAGACTGGACTAGTGCAACTTACTCCTGGCAGGGCTGCCTCTGTTCACCATTCATCCTCTGCAGCTGATCCAAAATGTAGCTGCATGCATGTCTCGTTTTTAACTTTCCCAAGTTCTCCCAAACCATCCCACTTCTCCACTCCCTGCACTGGCTTCCTGTAGCTGCCCGCATCAAATTCAAAATGCTGATGCTTGCCTACAAATCTAAAAATGGCACTTACCTTACAGCTCTAATCACACCCCTCACTGCACCACGATCCTTCAGCACTGTTCGGCTGGTCCCGCCATCTCTCGAGAAAGACATACATCTAGACTGTTTCCTGGCAGCTAGGTGTTGGAATAAACGTCCTCTAGATGTCCGAACAGCTGAGTCTCTTTAAACAATGACTAAAGACGTATCTGTTTCTTCAATATTTGGTTTAATCTCTAAAAAACAACAACAAAAAAACCTCCTCAACAGTGTTTGACAGTGTTTAATAACCTAGTAACCTAATACATCTATTCAATGACGAAAACTTTAAAGCACATTTGTAAGTTGCTCTGGATAAGAGCGTCTGCCAAATGCCTAAATGTGAATGTAAATGTAAATGATTCTGATCAAGCTGGATTGGGCCAGGCTGTAACAAATGAAGTGGTAACATGTATTCTGATAGGGCTAATATTCTGATTGTTAGTTAAATAATGGAGTTTATGTGAATGCAGCTAGTAATTAGTATTCATCATTATTTTAAAAAATCATTCATACTTTTTTTATACAATTCTATTTTAAATAATCTGACACGTACTGCATTCCTGCATGCAGTTTCTGTAATATTGTAGGTTAGATAGCGCCTCCCAGAGGTCACCTGAAGAAATAGCGATAAGAAGAAAGAAATGGAGCCTATAGAATATCTTGGTAGGAGGGGCGATGTTGGGTATTTTGATATCACTACATTGAACATCAGGCATGAAATATTATCTCTTGTTATAGGCAATAGCCTAATGTGTTGTTGAATTTCTCAGACCCTTATACCTAGGTGCTCTTATAGAATAAAGTAATTCCGACCCTGAATACATGGAAATCCATCTGTGAAGGAAGGAATAGATGCTCTCTCTCTCTGACACACACACACACGCACGCACGCACGGCTGTCAGTGATGTCATTTGCCAGAAGGTAAAGAAGCAGATGAGGCAAGTGGAGGGTAGTGCCTGCTAAAGGCGTTTTGACAGCTACATCGTTCCTGATTCTCTCCTGTGCAGAGCTCGAAGGAACAGACAGATTGCGCGATGCGCCACATTCAGACGGGCGGCTGCACGGAAAATGGTGGCGCTTAATTCAACAGCCGGCTGATAACCACTCCTTCTATTATTTTTTCCTTTATACTTACGCCTGGAGACAAGGGTATTCGTGGCGTTTGACCATGAATCCGGCAGAACAGACGGTTACATGGCTCATAACGCTTGGTGTTATGGAGTCTCCGAAGAAGAGCGTGTCGGACCCGGCCGCGTTTCTGCAGCGCGCGCTGAAGGACGGAGTCGTGCTCTGCAGGCTGATCGAGCGCCTGCGCCCCGGTACCACCGAGCAAGTAAGCGCCCTGACGCCCGCTAATCACCAGTCTTTCTCTGCAGTCGCGTTGTTTTTTTGTATACACAAAAGAGCCCACTCTTTTCGTACGCATGTTATTTTAGACCTTTAATAGGATGATGAGCGGAGTATGCTTAACGCATCCGAATAGCGCCAGGTATGAGTGAATGCTGCGGACGTGTTGGTGTTGAAGAAGCGCAATCGTGTTAAATCCTACTGCGTGTTTATCCTTAGACCATATTGTAGATATGTTTAAGAAACAGGCCTGGGTGTATTGATTTCGCTGTAGGGCGCCTGTAAAAGCTAAAAGGCAGACAAACCTAGGCTATGATCACCTTTTGTCAAGGAAAGACGTAGGCTCCCTATCTAGGCCACGTCTTTTGATCCTCTTTATTATTCCACATTTAGAGAATGGATTATAATGGACTGCATTTTTTTTACTCATAAAATAAAACAGTCTAGTATTCAGGGTTATTTGCTGCGTAGTACCGATAACATACATTTTATGCTAAATGCTGTAAATGTAAATGTCACAGGTGGACTATTAAAAACCATTGTGCTATATCGTTTTGCAGATGGTTTATGAGTACACTACAGTGAGCTGACACCGTGCTCATTTTTCATGTAGCCCACTGCCGTTCTGTACACTAATATTTAGACCAAGCCCTGCATATGAGGACAGTCTAATGACTGCAATGTTCTAAAGGACATACTGTAGGTTGAAGGGAGGTGAATTAGGGCACTTTTTGGCAAATTATCTCTGCCTTTAGAAAAACAACCTCCTTGTGTTTTGGGCTAGGTAAAGGATATTTAAAGCAAGATTTTTACTTGAAGCCTATTCTGAAAGGGAAACAGTTGTTCTACATAAAAACTTTAAGGATCCCACACTGATAGTTAAGGAACAATTAAAGGGATCTAGAGTGAATCTTGATCACTTTGTATAAAACTAGACTGTTAATTAACTACAATGTTTTTAATTAAGCTATGTTAGTTATAATGAATGATAAATAATGCTAAAATATTCTTAATCCCTAGAGCCAACTAAGTACCAAAATTTTCCCAGAGAAATGAACTTTATTTCATTCAGTTGAAATAATAATTTAGCTAAAATCTTTCAGTAACTGCCTGAGTAAATGTTTATTTAAAGTTAGATTTTTAAGATGGCATATAGGTTTACACTGATCCAATATTATATTTATTTGAAATGCTGGGGATATCCGGGTTGATATGGCATATTTTCTAATCCAAACCACTGGCATGCTTTATGCAGTGACTGTTTATGATGTTGATTGATATCTTACCTGTGTACCTTCAATATTGACCTTTGGAGTTCCCTATTAAAAGCAGATGCCACTCGTCATGGCTGTGGGCTTTTGTACAGCTCCATGAGTTTCTCTTAGTACGGTTAACCATCTGCTGTCATAATGCTGATAACTGACTTTCATACGATTGTCATAGTGGACCAACAAATGGAGGCATCATAGAACCTCCCATGGAAAGATTACATGTTTCCTGCAAACCAAACCCGTTCTGTAGTTGACATGAATTACATCAGATAAATGTACAATATGGACAGGAAAGGTTTTTCAGGAAACAGTTTAACCCCCATAAATTCAGCATTGATATACATTATTCTTTTTCTAAACGAAAAAGCAATTCTGTCTAATGGCCTCCAAACTTTACAGGTATGATTTGAAGGCCATTGTTTGGAGGCCATTTTTATTTAATTCATTTTTGCCTTTTGCTCCATCTGACTTTTGTTGCTCATTGCAAACAATCACATTGTGTTTTGGATTAGAGACCGCTGACGAAACCATTTTGATATGATTGAGAGCTGTAAGTGCGCATAGAGGGCGCTTGTGAGCACCTTTTTGAAACCTAAAAGGAGAAATAGGACACTCCACTGCATCATTTGTCAATTTGTACCTGCTAGGTCTGTGTAACTGGAAACATACCATTTAGGACAGAAGCCATGCCATCTTGACAAGTTATATGCACATAGCGCCAAAAATACATTTGTAACATTTTTAATTATGGACATAATCTGGACATAATTAAGCCACAGAGAGCTAGATCTCTATGCTTTTATAGTACTAAAATAGACATTAAGTTTTATGCAGTTAACAGAAGTTAAAAGTGCTAAATAAAAAACAAAAACAAAAAATAAAATAAATAATAAAATAATTATAAAAAAGGAGTATTTTATAAGGAGAAGTGGCATGATGGATAAATAATGATGGATTATTGGTTAGCACCTCCAGGGTTGGTAGTTCGAATCTTGCCTCTGGTCTGCCTGATTGGTGTGACTGGGCAAATGAATGTGTGTGCTTGTGCCCTGTGGTGGTCCATGGTGTCCCTCTTTTTGTGTTTCAGGCCTCTGCAATGCTAATTCAAATAGAAGAGAAGAGGTACTAAAAATGGATGGATGAATGTTGGGGACTCACCCCACCCCTTCAAATGATTACAAATAGTTTTAGATTACTATAAATATCTGCGAGTACAGCTAAGGGTTAAAATAAATGATACATGGAGGTTCAATTAAGTTCAATTTAATTTTATTTCTATCTTTTAACATTGTTCATTGCTGCAAAGGAGCTTTACAGATTAAAAAATATGTAAATAAGTTCAGAATGTGTGAGGAAATATGTATAAGTTATAATTATCAGTTTGTCCATGATGAGCAAGCTGGGGATGACAGTGGCAAGGAAAAATCCCCGAGATGCCAGTAGGAAAAAACCTTTAGAAGAACCAGGCTCAAAAGGGAACTCATCTTCATATGGATGATTTCAGAGAGCAGGGATTGATTTGCACTAATACTTTGTGTGGTCGAGTTAATATGGAGTCCACTTTCATTATTGGAGGCTCAGGTACAAACTAGTTTGTGGGAATTTCAGTTCTAAACTATTGAGCGACTACAGTCTCAAGTCACCAGAGAAATAGTATAGCCTGTACATTCATTTATTATACAGTATATCCTACTTATAGCTGGAAACTTGTTAGAAGTACTTTTAAACATTACAAACTTAATGTTTAAAACTGAGCTATCAATAAGGTAATTGATTGATTTTTTCCCTAAATAGCAACACATTTGCTAAACTCAATACATAAAAGAATTTAACACTTCTTTTCAGAAAAATCTAACTTTATTAAAACATCATGTACATGATTTTTATATCTTTAACACACAGAGTCGTGTCCCATTCATGATCAGCTCGTGTGAATCTAATGTTATGCATTTAATTGCTTAATTATGTTAATTTGTCCTATGTATGGGGATGATGAACATCATAAACCTATTTGTTTAGCATTACACATTTTCGTGACTTTTTAAATACACAGTATTCCTCAGTGAATTCCGGAAATAAACAAATCTCAGTATACATGTAAACCAGGCTGGATCATGCTACCCATTTTATTTTGCCCGCCTGATGAGCAGTGGATGCTTCCCGACCTGACTCCACGCTGCAGCGTCATTTCCGGTTTTCCTTCCTCACTTCCTAGAATAGGCATTTAGTTGGGGTTATCGGTGGACGCGCTGCAGTCCCTCTTCCCTGCACATTCATGAGGAGTAGATAATTCGGATTGATTTTTGAATCAGATTTGTGACGGTTCAAGAGGGAAAAACCCGCACACCTGGCTCACTCGTTGTACCCTTTTCCCCCCCAGGTTTTTCAGGAGCCCAAAAACGACAGCGAGTGTCTGAGCAACATAAAGGAGTTCCTCAAAGGCTGCGCTGCGTTTCATGTCGAGGTGAGTTGAGATGTTGGGACACAATAACTGCTAAATTTTAGGACTGGAAAGCAGGGAGACTCTGGTGCTGAATCGGCAAACGATGTGAATAGCGGGATGTAGATTAACAATTAACAAAGGAGTCTTGAGGACGGACGGAGGCTGACAGGAGGAGGCACAGCCATGAACTAAACGCCACTAATTACATTGTTGATATAAAAATCAACATTTAATCAAATTTACACATCAAAAGGTCGAAAGTGTTTTTTCGTTTTCAACTTACTGAAACACGGTTTCACTATCGGGAATATTATACATAGCCATGCTTTGTTTATCGTTTGTGACGCTTTGAATTCAGTTGTGTAATTAGTTGCTCTAGCCGCTTCTAGTGCTTTTTAGTTATTAGTTACAAAATAACAACAGTTCCTCATGAGTTACTGATACCAGCACCACGCTGTTCGTCCAGTTATGAGTGATATCTGCTTTATAAATCCTTTTTCACTCTTTTTTTAGTTTTATTCTTTATAGTGGTACCATATTTAGTCAGATGTCCAAATATATCTATTTTTGAAAATCATTAGTAAACATTATTATTTGCTCCACAAGCAGGGTACAC
>JAOTRS010000047.1:22781056-22791949 GCA_028565755.1 Dinotopterus cunningtoni | reverse complement strand
ACAACTCTGAAGTCAGTGATGTTTACGTGGTTTAAAAATGAAATATATGTCCATTTACATATGTATATATACAGACATATATACATAAGATTCGAGTATGACAGAGCAGTCACTGTAATATACATTTTCAATAAATATTGGCTTTATTAGACTTCTGTCAATATTTCTGTCCTTTTTGGCGAATTACTTGAACTATGTTTTATTTCAATGCCTACTTTACTTTCTTTAAATATGTTTCTTGGAGCTTTTAAATGTCTTAAATATATGTAATTCATAATTCTTTAGGAGGCCCTTATTGGAACTTTTTGCCTTTTTCCTCTTTGCATGGCTAACCTGTCTCCTGCACAGTTCTTTTAACCTGATCCTTTCACTGTTTCAGTGCATGTGTGTTTCTTTAACTGTTCTCACAAACCAGTCCTTCACATAGAGATTTGTGGCAACCAACCTGCAGGGCTTTTCTTTTGGAATAGGACAAAGGAGAGACACTGCTCCAGCCCTGATACTCCCTGCAGATGAGAAGATCCTGGACGAGATAAACAATGGGCAGAATGTTATGGGAGAGAAGTAAGAATACTTGAGGGGCTATATGACATCTATATTTCACAAATGACTGCTGGGATAATATTAAGTCAACCTTATTAATATGGCTTGTACCTGTGTACATAAATTAGTTGTCAATACCATATAGTACTATCAAAATAATCACTTTTAACTTTAATTTTTAACATTTACAGGAGTCTCGTAGATGTTGTTTATTCACTAAGAGACGAAGTCCAAGAACTTAAACAGGTGTGTTTGGCTTTATATTTCTTTCATTTCCTCTGTGGTATGATAGTTACCGTTTTATATACTATATATTGATGTGATCATATGACTTCATTTATTAACAGGATGGTAAGAAAATGAAACGATCTCTGGAGGAGGAGCAGCGAGCTCGTAAAGATCTGGAGAGAGTTATACGGAAGGTTCTAAAGAATATGAATGACCCATCTTGGGATGAGACCAATTTGTGAGATGATAAGAAAGCATCTTACAGGTTTGGTAGCATTTGTGAGGATTTTAACTTAAATATTTTCCATGGATTTAGACCCAGTTTCACTCTTGGCTCATTATCTTGCAGTTAGTGCTCATGCATCTCACGCTCTGAATTCAACATGCAGATGCACACATTAAATGGCTAGATGTTTGTAAAAACCTGACCATCACACTCGTATGTGCTTTTTGAACTTTCCATCCAAATTTAGTCCTGCTTGGTGTTATTACCTCCAATCTTCTGGGAAGACTTCTGACAGAAGTTTAAAGCATGGCTCTGGGGATTTGCTCTTTCAGCTACAAGAGCATTAGTCAGGTCTGATACTGATGTCAGGTGAGGAGGCCTAAGGCACAATCATGCCAGTTCATCACAAAGGTCTTCACTGAGGTTGAGGTCTGGGTTCTGTGGAGGACAATGGAATTTTTTCATGCCAACTATGTTCAAACAGGTTTGGGGGTCTTAGTTCCAGTGAAGGGAAAATTAAATGCTACAGCATACAAAGAAATTCTATACATTTGTGTCCTTTCAGATTTATGGTAAAGGTATGAGGAAGAACTGCCTATGAGTCTGATGTATTTGTGGTCCCTAAAATAAAAATGAAAGTCACAAATACTATGTAAAATGTATCCCAAATAAGTCGGGGGCTGACCATGCCCATTTTATGCATTATTTATTTATAACCAATTAGAGCAAATACTTAATTTAATTACCACTGGTCATTTGTAATAGGTTTAAAACTAGTTATTGACCAGTTGTTGGCACAGTTGCTCATTAACATTTAACTCAAATAACACACATAATGTAAATTGACTAGTTTTTGACTAGTAGAGTTATCTTCATTCACGTCAGCTACAATACTGAGGCAGACAACCTTACTGAGAATAGTATATTACTGCTGTGTGATGTTTTAACTCTAAACTTGTCTTTAGAGACACTTTGTGTAATTTATAAATACTACAGAGCTATGGTACTTGTTCCAAATGTCTGGCTTGTTGTTCATCTTCATTCAAAAGTGACCTGGAACTAATATATAATGACTAATTCGGCATGGTTTCAACATGCTTTACTGTATAATAAATACAAATCAACTTTTAAAAGCTATAATGCATGATATGTTAGATTTCTCTACCAAGTAAATTGAGGGTCTTTTCTTATTATTAATAATAATAATAAGTGTAGCAGCAATGGCAGCCACTGTATTATATTAAACTTTTACTTTATGGACTGATCTTTCTGTCCATCCGCACTGAGGACATTCAGCAAAACCCTTTCAGTGTATTCCCTAATAACCCGTAACTAGCACATTCCCTTTGTCTTTGTAAATTCTGTAAATAAAGAAGTTTTCTTAAGATTTGGTTTTTATTTTGAAGAATGTACTATACTTCAGCACCCATAATTTTGCAATTACATTTTCATATTGTAATCAGATGTCCCTGTTGAGGCACAAAGTATATAGACAAGAGTACAAAAGCAATACCAGAGTTTAAACTAGTGGAATTTTTACACTTAGTTCATGAAGACGAGGCCAATGATGAGGATGATTTTGTGCCTTTGTCTCTTTTCCCTGTACAGCAGTGCAGGATGAAGGTTGTGCATACACTAGGACCTATTACACTGACAAGGCAATCTAGGCCCTTTGTGGGCGATGATTCTACTTCATTGATTTACAATGGAAAGGATATAATTTTGCTGGTGTTGGCAAAAAGCTCAAATGTCAGCCTTTTCAGAATGCCAGCATTGCCTTGTTCGTGGATGAATGAGGAGAAAGTCACCTTTTGTCTCCTGTTAAATATTCCTGCATAAATACAAAGGGGCATAATGCCATCCCGATAAAATGGAAGCCCTGATTTATCCCGATTTATCCTTTAGTGTGTAGATAAAACCTGCAGATAAATGCCAGGTTGGCCTTTTAATTTTTTGTTCACTCGTATTCTTTTGAATTTTTTTAAAAACCTTTTTCAGTTTGGACGACCGCGTCTTTGCTTTCATTGGTGTGCTCATGTCATACACCAAATAACAAGAATGTAAATAAAAAAGATAAAGCATGATATTCACTTCTTTTTCTTAACAATGGGTAATTTTTCTAGATGTGGTTTTAGTTTTTTTTTTTTAAATAGGGTTAGATTAATGTTAAAGACTATTACTATATACTGAGAAGTAGACCATCTAGGACATGGCTAGTAACACCTGTAGAGTGTGATGTTCCTCTATTTGACTCTTAAGTTTCAGGTATTAATACCGCCACTGTTACTGACAGAGAACTATAATAGCTGTCTTTGAAGGCCTGAGTGAAAGGGACAGCAGGACTCTGTGGACATTGAATCAATTAGCTTTTGACCAACCTATACACACACTCACACACACACTACTAAGACCCTGTCTTTTCCTTTCTTCCCCTCGGGTCTATTCAGTAGCTTGTGATCATTTAGATTTGACATGCATTGTGGCTGAGCTTGTCTTCCTCTTTTGCTCTCTCCCTCTTTTGCTACTGTCTGTCATTAATTTCCAGGCTTTACAATTTGCCAAAAAGAAAGAGAAAGGAGAGTGAGGGACGGATGGATGGATAAGAGCTCAGTGTCCTTTTGAAAGGGTTTGTTATTGCACAAAAAAACAGCCGCCCAATAATTTTTCGTCAATGTTTAACTCTAAAAGCCTTTCCCCGTCAGCTTTGAAAAGAAGAGCAATAAAGCCCTATTGAAAAGGACTGAATAAAAACAGTCCTCTGGGGCTTTGACCAAAGGGCTTCTTTTCCTCTGCCTCTAATCAAATAGAAACTGAAATGAATTAGTTTTCTTATGAAAATAGCCTTTGTTGGCGGGGAGGCCAGTAATTCATAAACAATAAGCAGTGTCATTGTGTGCATAGTAATATATTCATGCTGTGGAGAGGCTAGAAGGCAGTACTATGGCTCTGTGCATGAGGAGAGGAGAGAAGAGGGATGGATTACTCCTGGACTTTATAAACAGCATGCTCAGAGTGTGCTTCTCTTCACATGTAAGGTCCAAGTCTAGTTATCTCAGATTTCTTCAAATTCTTTTCATCTTTTTCTTATATGTTTGTGTCCTTATATTTTTCTTGCTGCATTTCTTGTTTTTCTTATCCAACCACTTCTCACAGATTGATTTTTTTTTTTTTTGACATTCCAGCAACGTGTCTGTGATTTGGAGCTTACGTTTAACTCTCTCCTCCCACCCTTTCTTGGAATCCGATGATATTTTTTTCCTTCTTCCTTACATCTAAAGATTACATTTAGATGTAGTGTTGGATTTGTATTAATCTGCCCTCTCTTGGGGATAGAGTATGAGAGTATGCTTATGGATTAATGTGAATACAGGAGTGTAAAGAGTGACCAGTGTCCTGAGGGAATATTTGATGCCTGTCATCACAGAGAAGGTGGAACAGAGGAAACAAACGATCACACAGAAAAAAGGAAGTAAGAAGATGGAATGAAATTTGAGGATATGTATTTTCTGTTTTGTACTGGTACATAAACACCAGATGGAACAATTTGACAAAAATGGAAACAGTTGGTGGATGTCTCAACTAAGATATTCTGAGAAAAGTGATGGGAAGCTAATAGGAGGAAAACAGTTGCTGACATCTGACGACATTTTCCTTTCAACAGCTTTTTAATTCTTTCTGCTATTTTAAGTCGGTGGAAGTATGTGTCCTGTCAAAATTCCCATATTTCTCCCATAAGAAGAAGCAGCATGAGGAACCTGAGTGGATGCCCATCTAAGGAAATCACTTGGGATCATCTGGAACCTTTTTTGTAACAGTATCAAGACCTAATATGGAGTAACTTATTCTTAGAATAATGCATATTATTCCACAACAACGAAAATAAGCTTTTCATGACCATATCTGTGGTGGAAATAGTTTGATTGAAAATAAATCTCTTTTGCAGCTGTGGCATGTCAACAATAAATCAGCTAACAAGTAAGTGAGTGTGTTTGGTGTTCTTAGTTTCAGGCTGAGATTTGCTCATTGCATGTGTTCATATTTAGTGAACATTGGCTAATGATTTAATCATTCTCAACACTCAGTGCACTTTTTTGATTTTTTTTTTAGACAGTAGTAATTGATATACTCAGTTAATTAAGTCATTCAGTTTTGAACCACATAAGTATTGCTTGCATGTTGTCCTACATCAGGGGTCGACAGGGATCTCTAAATTGGAAATTAAATTTTTCAGTAAAAACAAGAAATTTCTTACATAGTCAGGTTTCCCAGACAGTACTTCTAATGAAAGTTGTACACTGGTTAGTACTATACATTTCTTCAGAAGCCTTGCATTAATACTGTCTCAGTTCATCTACTTGATTAGAGTCAAGTAATTGAATGCAATTCTGACTGGTTTCCTCAAATCAAAATAGAAAAAAATATATGGAAAAGATGCTGAAAAATCTACTTTAAGTCTACATCTCCACCAGATGGTTGAAAGGACACATTTTCTGAATTATGACTACTCATACTACATCACTGAAAAGTTAACAACACTAAGATAAAAGGTTAATTTTCATTTAAACATTTAGACCCTATTTTGTTAAGTTTAGTGAGTTAATATGAGAGCTGGTAAATAACTTGCTAGACAGCAAAGACAGACTACCAGTTTGTTCAACCTGGCCAGTGCTCTAGTAGCTGGTCAGACTTAAATAATGGGTTTATCAGCAGGGCTCTGAGATGTCCAACACAATATATATCGTACCAGTCAACAGTTTATACACCCCTACTCATTCAAGGGGTTTTCTTTATTTTTTTTTTTACTATTTCCTATATTGTAGATCAATATTGAAGATATTAATATTATGAAATAACAAATATGTGTTTATGAGGTAACCACAAACAAAAAAAGTTTAAAAACCAAAACAATTTTTATTTTCAAGATTCTTCAACACTGTTAATTAATGACAACTTTATATAATAGAGGCGGCACAGTGGTGTAGGGTTAGCACTGTCACCTTGCACCTCCAGGGTCCGGGTTCGATTTCCGGCCAGGCTCGTTTCCCGTCTCTGTGTGCATGGAGTTTGCATGTTCTCCCTGTGCTTGGTGGGTTTCCTCCGGGAATTCCGGTTTCCTCCCACAGTCCAAAGATATGCAGGTTAGGCTAATGGGCGTTCCCAAAATTGCCCGTAGTGTGTGAATAGGTGTGTGAGTGTGTGTATGTGTGTGCCCTGCGATGGATTGGCACCCTGCCCAGGGTGTACCCTGCCTCGTGCCCTAAGCCTCATGTGATAGACTCCAGGTCCCCGCAACCCTGAATACATAATATAGAAGATGAGTGAGTGAGTGAGTAAGAGTATATATTATATAATGGTAGCAGCAGCCAACAAATCCTCAATGTATGATTCATTCCAGGTGACTTTTTCATGAAAATGTATGAGAAAATACAAGGAATGCTATAATTAAAGCAAAAGGTGGCTCATTTCAAGAATATAAAATATAAACATTGTTTACACTTTTTACTTACTATATAATTGTGTCTCACACACACTGTGAGGTTGTAGTGTCTAAGCAGTCCTCCATATACATCAGTACATGAAAGCAAAACATAGTAGCATTAAAAAAAAGACAAGTAGTAGTAAAGTAGGTTTAGTATTAGTATGTGTACTATGTAATAAACATGATCAGTGTATTAGTATATTGCACAGAGACAAGGTTTAGTCCTTATCGGCAGTAATGTCCTAATTACTTACTGCACTTCGATACACTTCAACATGACAAAAAGTGACAAAACGTCCGAAAAGATTATTCACAAGCAGTCAGTAAAGTGACCTGTGTGTGGAAGGTGGTAGAGCCACGAGTGAAAAAAACAAAAAGGTAATCCGAAAAAAAACCAAACAAAAAAAACGCGTTGAGTCTCATTTCTGAGCCAGACCAGAAAATGAAAACCTTGTTGTAGAGTTAATGTTTGTACAGCAGGGGGCAGAATTAGCCCGGTGAAATTATTTGGGGCAAATGAGACAGTAAAACGGGCTTATTCACATTCTCAAAGATTGTACATTTGTCGCTTTTTTTACGTTTGTCGATTTTTTTTTTTTTTTTTTTAAGTTTTAAGGCTATCTGAGAATTAACAGATATCTGTTCCTATGTTTTCACACAAGTATGATAAAAATAGACTTTTGGAAAGTAACAAGCGAGTAACTGTAGCTCTATTAGTTTACCGTTAACGCCGTATTCGAGTTAGAAGCCACTAGATGGCGCTCTTGATACGTTTTCCCAACAAAACCTGGACAGTGATGTGGACCCGGACACATTCTGACCTGACTAAAATCCACGTGTAACTAAAACACACGGGCTACAAGAATAGAAGCCTTCGCATTACTTCAAACTGTGTACACTGGAAACACAACAGTAAGTAGATTTAAGTGTGAATAAAGATGATGGAGGTGACAAAAGGCTGGTTAGTGTGTGAGTATGACCCATAGTTATCTCTTAGTTAAAGTGGTACGGCGGCAGCAGTTTTAATCCTAGTTTATCCACTGAATGTATACACCTGAACGGTTTGTCAAACGGTTGAGCTGTAGAGAGTTTACTAGCTGAGGGTCCCAAGCTTATATAAATCACGTGTAACAATGTGTTTACGAATGACTTTGGGGTACCCTTATATTGTCTAGGTCAAATGTTTATAGATGTCCTACAACCATAGAATATTCTAGATTCACACACATATACTTGGGCAAATGCAAAAAACAAACAATCAGGAACCATCAGGAACCATCAGGAACATTTTCAGAAATAGAAGGTACTAAGCTATACCTTTACTAGTCAATGTATACCTTAATGTAGTGAACCTTTAAATCATTTTGAAAGAACCCCATGACTTCACGACTTTTTTTAGGTAAAAGATGAAGAACTTGGTCAGTTCTCACATCATACACTGTCCTCCAAGTGGGTGTGTTGGAGAGAGAAAACAGAAATTTGCAGAAGTACTCCGGGAGCCAGGCTGGGAATATGGGAGGAAGAGGAACTGACTGACAATTTAAACTAGAAAATCAGAGCGTGTCTGACTTAAGGCTGTGTGTGTTTTTTAGTTGAGCTGTATCCATGATGATCCCTCTCCCGTCCACTTGCCCTTTCTCAGGCTCAGCCATTACATATTTGATTGACAGGTGCCCAGATGTCACATTTAAGTAAGCAATCTTTATTCGCTTCTTCGTTCTTTTCCTTTCACTTTCCGTGTGTATTGGAGGACCTCAGTGTTCTCATGTATTTTAGTGTGGGTTTAGGCTGGTCTTCATTCTTCCACTTTATCTCTGACCTGATTACTTGCTTATTCATTTACTTATTTGAGCCCAGCCTCTTAAAACTGATACACATTACCAGCGACGGGCACTCTGTATAGAGGCCAATGGCAGAGATGGCAAGCCATCAGTTTTAGCTTTAAGCTTGTATTAATCCATCTCCTCAGCCTATATAGTAGAGTGCTGTACCTGAGTTTGTGTCATATGAGAGCATCACAGCGGAGATTCAATCAGAGTAATGGTCAGAGTCTCACAGTGCATTTGTATCGATCCTTGGGACATTGTATTGGCTGCTTAAGTGAAAAGGAAATTGCGTGCTATTTTCTAGTCGTCACAGTCTATTTGTCATTTAGAATTTGGACATCCTGTTCTGTGGCCTGAATATGAATTTTAATACTAGCCTTGTTTAAATGCTTGCTTGCATGCCAGTATCCATTTGTCTTCTTAGGTAAAATGCATATGCGCCCTAATACATAGTTTGTTCAGTTTGGCCAGTTATTTAAAATTCCTTCATGCTCTTACTTTAAGCCTATTAAGCAGGAAATGCATTTCCGATGGTATCTTAAGTTCCAGAAAGAATAAAGTAATAAAAAGTGTACAACGACAACAAAACAACAACAAAATACATTGTTTCCATTGTTTTTTTTCTCTCTGTATTTCTGTAAAAGTCTATACAATAAAGAAAGAAAGTGTGACATTCAGCACAAACAAGCCCTTTTGTTGTGAATCATTATTAGGGTTATAAATTAATTTTATCTCTACTGCCGATAACCCATTCATGATCTGGCCATTACGAATTTGATAGGCTAATTGAATAGAGCTTGGCCTCACACTTTTGTAATAGACCATTATACATCAGTGGTGAAGGTGACATGGATACAAAAGGTTGTGTTTTAGAACTAGACCCTTGCCCTTTCTGCCTTCGACTTTACAATAAGTTTTGCAGCTTTAACTGTGAAGGAGTGCTTCTCTTTTGCATTGATTGTTCCCTTGCTATTCCCTTCTGTTTTCTTTCATAGGAAGGGAGAGTAATGGCTCTATTGAGAGCCATGATACACAGCCCTGACTCTTATCTAGATTCTTCATGTGCTGCTGGGCCACAGGGACCATTAACCTCCATTGTTTTATCTAATTCTGGTGATTAGTGACAGGACCTACAGTCCTGATGTTTGCACACTGGGCAGAGAGATTGTTGATCTTTGTTGTCTGAGTTTTTGTAAAATGGAGTTTTACTCTTTATCTGAGCTTGTGTGTATTTTAAGGAAAATGCTGATGTTATGATGGTGCTGTGATAGAATTTAAAGGTGATGTGTGGAATATTGCTAATTGTAGTCATGTATTTCTTTTTTATTTAAACATTTCATTTAAGTTTTTGTATTGCATATTTTAATTTCTGAATATCACTGACTGACACTTTTACAGCTGAACACTTTGTATAATCTTTATACTCTTAATATACCAATACTGTATATAGATTTAGCACAATAAAATAATCTTGCTGCCAAAAAATACTTTGCATACGTCATTGCATAGGACAGGTACTCAGATGCAGTTTAGCTTCTGCCAGAACTGCAAATAGTAGTGTATATTCAGTGCAAAATTGGTATTGTGCAGTCCAATTAATAAGTAAATATTGTGCAACATGTCAATGCAGTGTGTATATACAGTAACTACAGTGTAGGAAATGCTATGATGTGCAAAAAATTGGATATAGGCAAAAATTTAGGCAAAAATCCATAACAATTGGCAGGATATATGCCTGTGTATTAATAAAAATATAACTATGTACATACAGTACATATACATTGAATATGCAAAAAAAAAAATTATATAAGAAAAGCGCTGTATTTTTGTGCAGTGTATATAGAGATAAATAATCTATATATATTAAGAGAGTTTTGGATATATATGCAAATGTACAGTTAAATATACGTGGATAATAGGGGAAGGGGGGAAAAGGTAATGCAGCTGAGAGAACATTTTTCAAATTGTTGCATACAAAAAGTCCTTACTTTATCAGCTGTGAAAGCAAAAATGTTTCTTTCTAAGAAAGACCCGATAATATTTAACCTGCGTGTATACTTTATATGGAATATTTACCCATATGTCACCATATACTTTCCATTTTCGAAATTATTTTAAACATGTCTGCACGGACTTCATCGCCACAACATAAAATAAAGACGTGATGAAAACTGACTGACACACACACAAACATACACACACAGACACACACATATAATGAATATGACCTGTTGGAGTCAGTGATAAGGTACAGTACTGGATTTTTCATAACATGCATCAGGACCCTGACATTATCACATTAGCTGTCATATAAGGAATTGCACCAATAAAAAAAAGCACATTCAATATTTAAAAATGTAAAATAATAAAATATTTAAAAGATGAAATAAAATAGATAATAATAATGAATAATAATAAATAATATGTACAATAGGTAGTTAGTGGAATTTCAGTTTATTAGCATAAGGTTTAATCTAGTTAATACTGTACATAAAGCATGCTCTAAAGTAAAACAACAACATTTATACACAAAATATCAATATATTTTATATAAATTATATTGCCTTTAAAGCCATAAACTGAGTATTTTT
>JAOTRS010000047.1:22750500-22762540 GCA_028565755.1 Dinotopterus cunningtoni | reverse complement strand
GGTAGTGATTCCCCTTACTGTTTTGGAAGTTGAGAAAGCACTAAAACATGCAGGGCAGTTGATCCTCCAGGACCATGGATGATAAGTATATAATTTCACTGCATATCATACTCTGTATGGCTGTGTATGTGATAAATAAAAATTTAATTTGCGGGTAAGGATCACCGGTCAAGAGAATTTTTGTTGTTGCACAACATTGTGTTTAAATTTAAGTTGTACTGCCTGGCTTCATTAGTGGCCTGATTAAAACTTAATATGTTAAAATGCTGCCCCAGAACCGATCCAGTAGATTTATATTTGGTAATAATTTATTACTAAATATGATTATATGATTTCTTTGAAATTGAAAGCTAGAGAAATTAGAATATTGTGAGGTAAGACCAGGCTAGTATTAAAGTAGTAAAAATACACTTACTATACATTACAAGACCTAATATTTTCTGACCTAATGACACCGGACAGTGGTTCATTGAGGTTCACTGTTCTGTTCATTGCTTTTTGTGCTATAATAAACTATTAGCTTTAATCCTCACTGAAGATATCTTGACTGCCAATTGTTTCCTTTCTTAGATACCAGGTATCTTAACCAGTCATTTTCCTTTCATCGCTGGCAGAAGGATGTAAAACTGATATGTGATCTCAAGTTCATGTCTCAGGTCAGCAGTTACCTGAAGGTCCCCCTCAGAGTGAGCATTATGGAGACAGGTAGAGGAGCTAGGTCAGCTAGAGTTACACCTGTTCCTGTAAGAGGTTTGTGCTGAGTGCGTTCCCCACCCTTTTCCACCCTCACCCCAGGCATCACTAACACTAATGCTCTCATCTAGAGGTTTTCATTTTGTTTCCGATAAAATATTGTTTGAGCATATCAAAAGGGAAATATGGTGGTGTAACACACAGGTGGATGTCATTTATCTTTTTTTTTTTTTTAGACCAGAAGAAGCTATATTTCTGTTTGCTGGTCAATCATGAATAGCTTTTTTGTTTAACTATGCCTTTGGTCATAGGTTGGATGTCAAATGATAAAGTCAGCAGCCGTCAGTTTGAGAGACTATAAAAGTCAAATTCTTCTAGGTAATTTACTCTTAAATCTCAGAAGTCGGGGTTTTCAACACGAATTTCTAAAGGGCCAGTTATATAAAAATTGCTTGCTTACACAGTGTCTGGCTAAGCAGCTAATAGGACTGAATGGGAATGACAGTTAACGTCTATGCTTGAACATTACTGTTTAGTTTCGTATTTATAAATAAGCAATTTGAAGTGGTTGTATTTTACTTAGCAAGTGGTGCATCACTTCGGATAAATAATTTACTTAAATATATGCGTTTGGATAACACAGTATCAGTGACAGAAGCTCTGCTCTTTATTTTTTCATCTCAGTCAGCTGCTATACAGTGGGTGTACTTCCAGACTGTGGTCCATTAGTTGGTGTCCCCTGCTCTATTCAGTTATTAGTAGTCATGCATTACCTAGTTGTAAATTTGCATTGTGTTTTGTTGGCCTGAGCAACAAAGCATCCAAACAACTTCATGACAAGTATTAATTGTTTTGCACACTGTATGTTTTGGTTGATTGTGTATTGCTGGGCTGTGTATTTTACCAGTGTGTTGCAGCACTGTGCATATTGGTGTTGGAGTGTTTATTGGCGTGTAATGAGATCATCCCTCTGTGCTGCTGGCTATCAGAGAACACCATCAGTGAAGAGAGTAGATGATCCATGGGGAGATGAGAGGCCTAATCCTCCTCTTTCCTTTCTCCCTTTCTCTTTCAGCTTAAGGGAATCTCTCTCTCTCTCTCTCTCTCTCTCTCTCAGTCTGCATCATTATGTGCTGCTTGGCTTCCTTCCTCTGCCTCTCCTAGTGCCAGCCAGTGGGAAGATGAGGCAGCAGTGGAATTTAGAGTCTAAATATACTCACCGTGGGTAAACATGTCCGCTCATACTGAGAAAGAGAGCACTCTAATCCAAGCAGCCTATAAGAGATTAGAGATTTTAATTTATAATCCACTCAGGTTGAATCTGAGAGAGTGTGCCTCTGCTGTTGCTTTTTTTTATTTAGTTTTTTATGCCTAAAAACAAACACTAATGTGTTCTCGAAATGTTGAATTTGGACTGTGTGAATGAATGACATAGGATTAATGTGTAAGATCTCTAAGCTCAATATGGAAATCTGTAAAGAGATAGAAACTTGCCACTCAAGTTTCCTAGTGTCACGACTGATAAAATGTTTTTAGTTTTTATTTGGAATAATGCATTCAGTGCTCTGACATTTAAACTAATGAGAAAAGCCCCACAGGTAACATACAGGCTTATGCACAGTGTGATTGTTTATTGATTTGTTTTTACCTTTTATACCATTTAAAAAATGTGATAAAAAATAATAATAAAATGCCATGCGGATGGCCCGGGGTCAGTTTCCACCCAATTCCCAAAACCCAGCCATTGAATGCAGTGCTGTTCCCAAGTCCGGGTAAAGTAGGAGGGTTGCATCATGAAGGGCATCCGACTGTGCCAAGTGCCAATCTGACGGGAGCAGCCGAAAGACTAACAACAACAAAACACAGACAAGACCACCATCTAATTACAGTTATTCTAGACAATTTACTATGATTGTCTACTGATATTGCATTGATTTGTTCTCTCTACACATTAAATGAGCTTATTTAATGAGACTATTTACTATAGTATTACTTGAAATAAAATCCTTGCATTTATAGAACAGTTTAACCTAAACCTTATTGTATTGTACTCTTCTGTACCTCATCATAAGCACTTATATGGCACAATTTTTTTTGTGTGTGCTAAACCTGAAATGTGAAATTCTATCAATTACAGTCAAGTCTCAATATAAAATAGAGTTGTGTGCTTTTGTCCCGGGAGGGACACAGTGTGCTGCAGAAGTGTGGTGTGTCTACAGCTGAGCACAGCAGCCCCTGTTTTCATACAGCCGCTGATTAGTTTAGTGTCGCCTGATTAGAAATTAATTAAAATGATGAAACAGACTCCTGGGGGGAGGATGTGGCTGATGACTTTCATGCAACCATTATTGCTCAGTCCAAAGGGATGTGTTTGTGTATGCATGTTTGCATGTGTATGATAATCACGCTAATGTTTTGTGCATTTTGGAGAGACTGCGTGTGCATTGTAGAATCCCATCCCCCACTTCTTGTTGTGTCTTTCCCAGTGTCCTCACCAGCAGCTTCCGAGAAACACTTTCCATTACTCCATCTCCCCTACACGTTGTCTTTTAAACCTCCTTGAGCTTATTCTCCATCTTTTGCTCTCTCAGATCAATGCTGTAAATTTGCTCACTCCATAGTCTTCTTCTCTCTTCAATCCCTACCTGTGCTTTGAAGCCTGACAAATATGCATTACAAACATGAGCTTAAAATAGGTGTTTGTCTCCCAGAGCATTCGTGTATACATGTATTAGGTGAACAGGGTGAATCTCGAAGCACAGGAACCAGCATCCCTGCAGCAAAGCATTTTAAATAAAACAAATTGGAATTAATTACCTGAATTGTTTTAATGAGTACAGTAAGTATTATGTAATGGTAAATGCTATGTCGTATTAGGGTGTGATAACATCAGCCTTATGGATGGCGCACAAATTGCTACTCCATAAGCGGTTTATACAGCTGTTGCGTTTCTGTATTTCACAGCTGAATGAACCTGTAATTGGAGCCTAATGAAGCCCTGAGGGGCTGGGTGGCAGCGAGCGAACACTCCGCTATTTATTTAACTGTGGACTCTTCAGATTAAAAGGCTTCAGTGTTTATCCCATGGCTCAGTGGATCATCTTTTCAATTTAGCCTGACAAGCACTGAACAGCAATCCCTCTGAGGCACACTCAATCTCAAATAGGTGAAGAGAGGGAGAGCATGCAAGTGTGTATGTGAGAGCGTGTCATGGGGAAAGAGGAAGGAACAGAGAGTCCTGTATTGAGTGATGAAAGGCCAAAAGCTGTTGCGTTTGACAGGATTATTTTTGGTCGAAAGTTGTTAGTCATCTGGCTTTATGCGTCTTACACTGTCATTGTTGTGGTGTTCATGTTGTGTATTTAGTTAATGTCCTAGGGACAGACAATGTCATTTATGTGTTTTAGTTAGTTAGTTAGTTAGTTAGTTAGTTACTTCATTAATTATCTAGTTTCAATAGTTTACTCGTTGGTTATAATTGTTGACTTTTAAAAAAGTTTTTCTATTCTGAAAAAAGATCAATTTAAAGTGGGTGTAAGCATTTGTCTGTATATGCTGACTAAATGGAAAATGTTTTAATTAATGTTTCTAGACAGGCCAGCACAAATGCAGAGCAGGTACAGTTGCTGCTTCACACTTTCCGGTTTACTGGCGTTCCAGTACGACAGAACTTTGTTCTCCATGTACTACATGGATTCCTCTGTATTTTATGGTTTTCATCCATCTCCTAGTTTGTGAAATTGCTGCACTCAAAATGCTCACACATTCTTAGTATATGAATCTGTACTTACATGCTACCCTGTGATGGACCAGTATATTTTCACATTTACACAAATGTTATGTGCCCACAGTGCGTGTGTGTGTGAAAAGTGTAAAAAAAAAAAAAAAGTGTGATGTGTGATATGTGTAAAAGTTAGTCCTCTTTTTAAAACATAATAAAAATCATAGCAGGTCATAGTATAATATTACTTTTTTCAGTGTGTCATTACAACAACAATAAGGCTAAAATGAAAAAAACATGTGGGCAGTAGTAAATACAATACAATAGCTAAATTATAAACTTGTAGCTTGTAGATCCACTTTTAGCTTAAAGTAATAGTTTACTGTATGACTATCAGTCTCTTACATCGGCACTGGATTATGCACAGCTTGTTAAGGTCCCTCCACAGCATTTCAATTGGGTTGAAGTGTGGACTTTAACTAGGCCAATTCAGAATCTTGATTATTTATCTTGAATATTTATATATGCTTTGGATAATTGTCCCAATGACACACAAATTTTTTTATAATTGTTTTATATATAATTGTTTTATAACTTCCAAATTATTTGTAATTTTTTTCCAGACTGATGTACAGCAACTATTGCTTCTCTAATATAATTGCTTATGTGTTTCCCTCTTGGCATTGTGAATGCTCAAGACCAGAAAACTGCCAAACTTCCGCTTCTATAGAGGTCTGCACACCTGCTGATGATCAATTAATCAAGGGCTGATAATTAGCAGCACCTGGCTACGACTTACCCTCTTAAATCCTGTGGAAGCAATAAAGGGGTACTTACTATTATCGTCATGTTTTTGTTTTTGGCCTAATTTGTATTAAATAAATAATACCTCAGTGAAAAAAGTTATCAGTTGTTGTTTGTCTGACGTTGTATTTGTGTCTACATACTTTTTGCCTTATAGTGTATACACTGTGTGTGTGTGTGTGTGTGTGTGTGTGTGTGTGTGTGTGTGCATGTGCATTTTAGTGAATGAATATACATGTGTGAATGCAAGTTTGTTATGAACCTTGAGCCACTCAAGAACGTTTGGGGCGGTGGACAGAGGCCCAGACAGAGGCATCTTTGTTTGGTTTGCAGATCTGTGGGTGGTCCCAATGCAAGGAGAAAGACACATTCAGTTCCAACTAGATAATGAAATAAACAGAACCTTTTACAAAAGCTGTCCTCCCTCATGCTCCCATCCTCCGAAATTCCCAGCCATCATAGTTGTCTCTTTTTCTAATAGACACTTCTATGCAATGTGTGTGTCTATATAAAATGTTTTTTAGGATTTGAGACAGTAGCTGAATGCCATCTGTCTACAATTAATTTCCTTCATCCTTCCTCCTCTTGTTCTATTTTCTCACTCCAACCCCACTTTACTTACACCCTCTTAGCCATTCTCTCTTCCGCTCTCTCTCTCTCTCTCTTTCTCACCCCCCCTTTCTCTGTCTTCCCAATCACTGCAGTGCTAAGTGGCCTCTCATCAGGCACAAGAAGGAAGTGAGGTGAACTCTGGATGTTTAGATTGACCTGCCCTCTCATTATGCCATACTTACATTAGAAGAAAATAAGACATTAAAATAGAGAGACAAAAGAGTGAGAGACACATGCAGAATTCACTGAAGGTGGCGACACTTCTGAGATACTTTTGAGAGTATGAGTTATGTCATTCAGAATTCACCTACTGTTCCTGCTAATTTGTTTTAGTCTCAGCTTAGTGCAAACAGTTCTACTTCTAATAAGAAGGGACCAAAAGTTTTGCAATTGTTTTTTGCATGGTTTATTTCTGTACATGTCTGTGCGTTGTTGTTTTGTTTTATATCAATGTGCAGCATGTCAGATATCTCCTTTTCGGGGTCCTAACCCATGTTCGTCATGAAAACTGATTAAATATGTCTGTGGCATGTTTTTTTCCTCCTTTGGCCCTGAGTTGTCCTGACCTGGATTCTTTGTTCTTCATTTTCATGTATTTAAGGGTATGACTGGTCTCATGGCCTTTTTGCTAACATTTATTGGGCCTGTGCAAGGACATGCCCTTTTCTCCGTTTCACCCATTCCTCCCTGTTAATCAGGGGGGTCTGAAAACCAGGCAGATAAGCCCATTGTTTGGCCTGACAATGTTCTGATGATATGGCCAGAGAGGATTGGTACCCTGCGCCTCTCTTTTTAGAGCTAGCTTGCCACCAGAGAGAACTCATTACCGCAGAGCAACCAGGTTAATTAGCTGAGAGAGAGAGAGAGAAAGAAGGAGAGAGAAAAAAAGAAAGAAGGAGAAGTGGTCGCTGATAGAGAAGAGATCGACATCTGTGTTTATTCTAGACATAGGGTTTTTTTACTGGTTATAATGTGTATGATCCTGGGTTCTACCTGTTCCACTGCAGTCAAACAACATAGATCAGTCATGTCTATGTTCTCTCAAATGAAGTATTTTACTTTGGTTGTGCTTTTCTTTTTAATTAAAACATTGTTCAATATGCACAATGCATTTTCTTGTGAAATGGACAAACAGGTGGATTGTAATGAAGGCTGGGCAATGTGATCAACAGGGGGAGCTCTGTAACCCTCCAACTCACTGTCTTAAGCAATATTCATATGATCTAAACCACATTTGATGGTATGCTGCAAAAAACACACTTTAGTGAAACAGTAAATTTTTTAATCAGTTGTGTTGTACCATTAGGGGTTAGGTGTTTGTCCCTGTTAATATAGGAAGAGTTCTTGTACTAGTTTCGGTATGCATGCAGGCAAGGAAACCTTCTTATGTCTACCAAGTGTTGGAGAAGGTCTGTAGTGAGAGCCATTTTTCTTTAGGATCTGTGGCACATGACTCCAGAATGAGAGGCAGGGGAGGAGATGATAGTGTTAGTGGAACCTGTTTCTGTCGTTCTTTTCTTTGTGTGGCCTGCGACTGAAACTTTACACACTCAGGCTGAAGACTGATCTCTCTCTCTCTCTCTCTCTCTCTCTCTCTCTCTATATATATATATATATATATATATATATATAACACATGTATGCATGGACATCTCTGCATGTGTTTGCTACTGTATGATGCTGTGAATGTGAATCAGCTGGGTATCAGCTCAGCTAAATTTCAGTATTTTCACAGCCCACTGGTTCCTGTTATCTCAGTGGGTCGTTTTTGGTCCAGGCAGCTTTTAACCTGCATTAAAGTACTAATCTCTGAAAATGGGGCACTATGCCAAGCACCTCTTCAAGCACTCTGTAATCTTCATCACATTGACTCTGGCCTTCCTCTCTTACAGTGTGATCGAAATGATAGAGATCCAGAAGAGTTTTTCTATATCATTACCAGCTCATTTCTGATATGCCTGTGATCTTCTTAAGCTCAGCTAGAGATCTGACATTGAGTTGGAGCTGCTGTACATGGTGGCTTGATAGAAAGGGAGAAAGTCACAGGCTGCCAAGTGATTCTCTGATTTCTAGCTCTCCAGTCCATTAGCTTTCATAGTGAAAAAACATTCCTAAGTGCTCAAAGTTGGACATATTGTTTGAACTTGTTTAAGGGAGTTAGTCTGTTGGGTTTACCACCTGAAAGTAAAGCTCATGATGGTGCTGAGTAACATAGATGTATTTTTAACTGACACTTTTAAATTCAATTCTGGTCAGTCAGAAAGTGTTGATTTACTTTCTGTAACAGCAATACCCATTATTTTATTTTTCTATTCCTTACTTTGTCTTTGGTTATTTGGATTTATTTTTTAATTAAACATGTTATACAACCTAAGAGCTACATTTTTCACAAAATTAAATGCCAAATGTCTGTGTGTGTGTGTGTGTGTGTGTGTGTGTGTGTGTGTGTGTGTGTGTGTGAGAGAGAGAAAGAGATGCGTCAACACACCAGTATCATGGTGTGGTGTACCATGCTTAAGTTACAGATTTGGCTGATCTCAACTCTTCCTCCCTCTTTTCCACCCTTTTGCCCTCCATTGTTTCCATCCTCCCTCCATCACACCCTTCCTCCCTCCCTCCTTCCCTCCCTCCCTCCCTGTCTCTTCATTCTCCCTTTTCTTTAGAAAGAGCAAGAGGAGATGAGCAGAGCGAGGGAATCCATGGCTATTGTGTGTCAATCACAGTATGTGTCATGGTCTCTCCCCCTCCTGGTGATTAGCTCTCTTAGTGCAGCTCTGCAGTATCTCCTCAACAAATAAACCCAGCCTACAGCCAGCCAGTGAGGCCTTGGGCATGAGTTCATACACACACACACACACACACACACGCACACGCACAAAATCCAATTACTTACACCCCTTTGTCACACCCAACTCATGCTATGCAATGTATGACTATAATGCATGGCAACTTAGCTATAGTAGATATTACTGTGTTCTCCTGTTATGAAACGTTTCCACAGTATGATTTCTATTAAATAAAACACTGTGATCTGAATCCAGCATTATAGATTAGGACAAATGGCACATTTTTTAAACATGTCTATTTTGAGTTACTTTTCCATACTCTCTTTCTCTAATACCTTTATAATTTAAAGATTTCAGCGCGACATTTCTTCATATGACCTTGCAGCAAATATACAACCTAGCTTGAAAACTCAGCAACAATTTGATGCTACATTGAATAACTATTGCATCAAATCAACAAGATTCTTTCCCAGGTTATGTGACTTATGGAATAGGCACTATGCATACATTTTTAACCATCAATTTTGAATAATGTGGCTGCGAGTGCTTTATGTTTTTCAGTTGTCTCGTTTCGCACATTTTTCACTTGACTCGTTTCTTCATAAGTCTCATATCTGTCACCTGCATAGCCACAACATCCAGATCATCATTATAAGAAGTAACTGATCTGTCAACTTAACTGAAAATAGAAGGTCTGAAGTTGCAGAAAACCACATAGTTCATACAATACTTATGATAAATGATGTTTACTGTAGTTGTCTGAATTTACTGCATGTTGGAAACACAATAAATAGCTGCGCTTCCATTGGACCACCATATAATATAACACATAGACTGTACAGCCTACATCGCTCTAATCTGATCTTAGTCTTATAATGTGTTGGAGTTTCCCAGTCGTAAGTCTTCAATAGCCTTACGACTGTTCTGTAGTACAGCTGGATGAAATACTAAGGTAGAGATGGTGTCACTGGAACCTCTTTCTCTAGCTCTTTCTTTTGTGTGGCTTGTCAAGGAAGCTTTACTGTAAATTCCTGCTGTAGGCAACTGGAAAATATCCTGTTCCCCAGCAGGAAAGGAAGAAACAAGGGAGACGTTAATCATGTCCCACTGCATCAAAGGTGGGTGGAGAGATTAAATTCTTTCAGATCAACAGAGTTGATCTTGTTCCTTAGTGATTCATTTCAAAATAATAAAAAATGTAAAGCATATTGTGTACATATGTAAAAAAAATAGATATGTTTAAATTATTTTAAAGTAATTATTTGAAAAATGTGTATCTCATCGTGAGATCATAAAGAGCTTTTTTTTATCCTTTATTATGAAAAATAAAATTATTTAAAAGTTAACACCTAATGCTGTACACAGCTAATATCTGTATCATTGCCCTTAATAAATAATAAAAGCCTGTAGTTCTCTAACCATAGCTCTTCAAGGACAGGAATTTTGATTTGCTTAGATTTTTTTGAATCTGTCATTGTGCAGTATAATCAACTTTTTGGTATACAACTAATCACGCTGGAATTAGCTAATATCTTCACTACTCCAAACTAAGTGTCAAGCTACTGGCTAACTTGATATGCTAGCAACCATAAAAGTGAAATCTGCTTTTGCTGAAATACCTTTTTTGTGGAGAAATTTACAACACAAAATAATATGCTCTATAACAAATATGCTATCTTCTTAAAAATCTTATTGGGAATATATAACAAACACTCATTCATTAAATTATTTAATCAGCCAATTGTGTGCCAGCAGAGCAATAAAATCATGAAGATATGTGTGAGCAGCTTTAGGTAATGGTGACCCATCAGATCACCCATCAGAATGGGAAAATGTGAACTCTCAGATTTACCATGTGGCATGATGGTCTCTGGATGAGCTTCTGTCAGCCAAGAACAGAAAGCTGAAGCTGCAGTGGGAACAGACTCACCTAAACTGGACAGGTGAAGACTGGAAAATGCAGCCCGGTCTAATCAATCGCTAATCAATTTCTGCTAAGGCTCACAGATGGTAGGGTGAATCCATATATCCAACCTGCCTTGTGTAAACAAATCAGGCTAGTGGAGGTGGTGTAAATGGTATGGGGACGTTTTAAATTTATTTTTTTTGGTAGGGATTTCAATTAAATTCAATTTTATGTATATAGCGCTTTTAGCATTGGTCATTCATGATCACGATAAGGAATTTAGTATTCTTCAGTGTCTTTCCCAGTCACAGAATCCAAATCCAATTGTACATCTTTGGGATGTGATAGAACGGGAGATTTACATCCAAAAAAGTAAATCTGACCAATCTGCAGAAATTCATAATACAATCATGTCATCATGGACCAGAATTTTATGTCTTGTCCATTCCATAAAGAATTAAGACTGTTTTGAGGGCAAAGGCAGACTGTACACAATATAAGTATAAGGTAATAAAGTGATCTGTAAGTGAGTGTACACCAATCAGCCACAACTTTAATACCACTGCCAAGTGAATTAAATAATATTCAGCACCCAAAAGATCTGCCGCTAACCTCCCGGTGCCAGACACCATAGGCCATAGTAGACGTTTTGTGGAGTCATGCTTCAAGTTGCCTAGGTGAACATGGGGAACCTACACAATGCTGTATTTCATGTTTTGGGTGTTAATTTTATGGTTGATTGGTGTATATTACCATTAAATGGCCGCTACATTATTGATGGTTATGTGTCCACATACTTTTGACCACATTGTGTTTCTTTACACATATAATTTAAGGATCTTCATTTGTTTAGTGATGATGTGTATGTCTCTAGATTTTGAAGCAAGTGTAAATCAATCGTTTGTATAACCTGTACAGTAATTAACTTTATTAATATTGACTTTGAAACCTTTCCAATTCTAAAAATAAAGTAGTTAGACGGCCATCTTTATCTGAAACCTTCTCCTAGGGTTTCTGCTGGGTCTTTTTTCTGTTTCAGGCTGTTATACTGTTAATACGAGTATTACATAATTGTAATTAGATTTCTGTTACATATCTGCTATCTGCCAGGGGTGGTTAATATAGTATGTATAACATGTCACAATGTCATGAATTTGACCCTCCATCGCACTGACTGGTGTTTGTACATGACTCCCTGAGAGAATGTTGTTAGCTATGTAGAACCTGAAGAACTGTAAAACCTGAAGTCAATAACACCTAGGTAGCAAGTGTTGGAAAAATATGCATCATGAGTAAATCATGAGTAAACAGTGAGCCCCTCAGAGGATCCTGTGTTCATGTTAGGGGCTTGATTTTGATTACGAGCACAATTCATACAGGAAGTGGGCTCGTATTCCAAAACACTCGTAAATCAAAGCAAAATTTCCCATAAGAAATAATAGAAACTCAAATTATTCGTTCCACAGCCCAAAAAATAAATACATAAAAATAATGAATACAATATATTAAGTAAAAATA
>JAOTRS010000047.1:22685371-22696929 GCA_028565755.1 Dinotopterus cunningtoni | reverse complement strand
AGATGCTAGTCTTAATATACCAAATATTTTTTAGAGAGAATTGTTGGTGTCTGTGATGTATTCAGTTATCATCCTCCACATACTAAATAAACAAAAAGGTTCTTTAAGGATTTTTCTTTTCAGATAATTAAGGTTCTTACCTTTAAAAATGTTCTACTCGAATGCTTTCTTTATTTATTTATGTTTCACTTTTGTGCTTTTTGTGAGTCTGCTGTCATTTTTAAAGAAGATTTTTCAAACACAAATTTATCTTAGAATCCTGGGATAAGATTTGATGGCCAGCTTGCCTTCACAATCCCTTCACAGAAAGATGCCAGTCCTCCAGACAGTAGTCAGACAGAATCTGCCATAATATGCTACATAGTTCGTCTTGGTCAATTACTTGGTCAATTACTGCAACTCTCCAAAGGCCAATCTCCAGCTTAAGGTCAAGTTGCTTATACAATGACAAAGTAAACTTCATTCAACTACATGAAGTCACTACAGTCTGTAAGTGAACACCACCTGGTAATTCCAGCAACATGGCACTAAGTGTGGAACAAAACACTGTTTTACGTGTAGGTAAAAAAACATATTAAAAGAAAACTTTTCAACTCTCTTCACTCTACAGCGTCCTTACCACCTGCAGGAAACACAAGCAGTTTACATCGCTAATACAGTTAGTCAATTACATGTAAAGAATCATTACTCACACAATAAGAGATACAATTCACCTCACCCCTAAGGTGACATATAACAGTGCTGGAAAGAATTTACAAGTAAAGGGGAGAAAATTCACCCATATGGAAATGAGTGATTTGTACATGCAAACTAGACAAACAGGTTATCTGCATTTATTACAATTAAGCCCATTTCTATTACCCACATTTTCTTTGGAAAAATGTTTAACTGTAGCTAATGCTTGCAGCTAGTGTATATGAACTGCCATATGTAATTGTTGCTGTTTTTGTTCTGTCTTGAAATATCTTTGTGTTCATTGGGCGTATTTAGTTCTTCAGAATTGTTTAATATGATGCTGAATTTTGCCTTATTTGTTATCATCTATTGATAATGGCATCTGCCAGATGAACATGAATGTATAGCATTTTGACAGGTCAGTAGTGACATGCAGAAAAAAGAAGATTAAGCATCAATATCACAACTGACAAATATTTACTGATGAAAAACGTTTTTTTTTTTTTTTTTTTTTTTTTTACAAATAAAGCCATCGGAAGCCAAACTTCTTTTAAGAATTTCCTTAGTGATGGATCGTTATGACCAACACAGTCTTATATTTAGACCATATGCCAAACTTATCAAGAAAATCATAGCCTATAATATAGTGAAAAATAAAAAATAAATAATAAAATGAAAAATAAAAAATGTTTTATGTGACTAATAAAACATATCTGTACATTTTGCAACACGAAAATAGCTTTAAAGTTGGGCAGTGGAAATGAAACTCTAAACTGGGCTGACACTCATAGACTTGTTGCCATGGGTACGTGAAAAAGTGTTTAAAGAATTGTTCTCTCCACTTCTTGCAACTAAATTAATTTGCAGTTTTGCTGTTCCATGTGTCACAATAATTTTTCTGTAGAGTTTACAACATTATGTAAGTAGAGGTTTACATTATCTTTATTTCTAAAGGGAAAATGTAAATTATGCCTATATTAACATTAATAAAGTGCTGTCAATTTCTTCAATATGATAAATTTGATAAATTTTGGAACTGTCCTCAGCATATTTTGCTATCTCCAAGAGACAGAAACAACGTGGCACTGATGAGATTATACAAAAATGAGACTTGCTATCCTGTTGTAACACACACAGGGGTTCTATTGCCCTACTATTTCATCACTTATACCAACTCTATTAACGCCAGATTGAAAACATATTCACCCATAAGCGTGTGTGTCACTAAGGCATCACTAATACACCTTTTCCATTGCTCAGTCTACTGACCCTGGTTTCCCCTTCATTGGTTTCCTAAGGTGTCTCCATCTTTAAGCATGTCCATGAGCATGAATACAGCTGAACTGAGATTGTCTCATGTCCATGGAAGTTTTTGAAGTCTTCTGTCTGCTACATTACTTGAAAGGAGTAAATCAATTTCTAATAAACTTCTTCAATAGTACAATTTTGCCTTTCAGTGGCTGCTTTGAAAAGATCCAGTTAGCATTTAGCAAGAGAGACGGAGAGTGAAGGATGATTACAGAGATGTGCACTCCTGAAGGTCACCATTCAGGCATAATGAACAGTGCATTGAAACTCCACCTGAGCTCACCATCCTTTTCAAGAACTCAATCTACATTTAGGTGTGCTAATGACAACTTATTGATTTCAAAATAACTGTCTTGACTAATCGTTATATTTTTGAGGGAAGATGTGTCTTGCATTCTTTAAGAAGAATAACATAAGAAGTGTATGAACGGAATAATAAATATAAAGCTGGTGCTCTTAAGGAATATGTAATCACATTATGAAAAAAAGATCATGTCATTTTCTTATTTGATTGATTTTGCTGATTGCCAGAACTACTGCTGAGACCTAGTTTTTATATTGTTCAGGGATTTTTTTATGTAGTTTACAAAGTCTCTTCTATCTCTAGGTAAAGATGTGTAATTCAAGTATCTAAAGCCATTGAGAATGTTTGTAAAGATTCAAGGTGGCAATTTTCTGAGTATGGATAAAACTGAATTAAATAACACTCAGCTCAAACTGAAAATCTACACTAATCTTTTAATGAATTAATTATGAACATACAGTATATTTGCACTGCACTTCTATATTACTTTATCCGAAAAGAGTGTTGCTTAAGGCTAGGGTAATTATTTAATATCAATCAATGCTGAATCCCAGAACTAACAAATTTATTTGCATATTATTTACACCAGGATTTAAGACATTATTTTATTGTTGTTTTCCACCATCATATTGAAGTAGCATAAATGGCTCCTGTGAGTAAAGAATTAATGTAATAAAAAAAGAGTGGTTAATTTTGTGTTTCTGGAAAGTGTCACCACGAGGATGTCTGCTAAATGTCTCTGAACAGTACCATCCTAATACAATAGGAAGAAGCAGACAGGAGAGATTACCTTTAAATATAAGAGGGCTCTCTCACATAAGCGTACACGCTATCTTTTTATTTGCAAAATTACTATCATCAAAAGATAGGCAGTATTTGATCATGAAAGTAGTTATGTAATTTTTTGAGTGTCATTGTGTTTTCTATGCAGACTGTAAGGTAAGGTCTTGTTTCCACTCAAGGCTGTGTAATCTCAGGTGAACTGCTGTAATGGGATTATAGAGGTGCTGCTGTTGAACTCAGCATGGCCCCTCTCCCCACTCTCTCAAGAGACACACAGTTATCACACAACAGCAGATTGTTTTGAACTACTTATTAAAAAGGCACAGTGTTTGAAGACAGAGACACTCCTGCCAGAGTAAGCCAGTGTTAAGTGCATGGCTGTTCCTGTTGTTTTCTTTAGCATCCACAGAATTCCCAGCATAGTTAAGGTGCTTTGGAAGGGGATTAACTGTTGCTGGCAGTCTTGTAGATTTCCCTCAAGCAAGAAAAAGACAAAGAGGAGAGGGAAGAAGGAAAAGAAAAAGGAAAGAAGAAGGCAAACCACAATAACATGTTGTATAAACAAGACCTCGGAGAGTGAGAGATGGGAAAAGGTGCAAATATATGGCAATGAGTTTTTCTCACATGTGGCAGTAGCTTTTAAACATTTCTGCCTATTACATCAGATATAAACCCACACTCTCCTCTTTATCTTGAACTGTTTATTTAAGTGTACACACGCAGTATGTTCCAAACTCCCCCATCCAACCGCTTTCAACAACCCACTTTTTTGGTTTAAAAAAATTCAGGAAATATCCTTAATGTTGTTCCCTAATAATCACTAAGATTTTCTGTCACATTTTCATTAAGGAGTAAAAGGCTAAGATGCGGTTAAGGCCCACAACGATAAATTATCAATTCACTCCGACATATCAAGGGAATGCTCTTGATACTTTAATTTCACACAAAATATTAAAGTGTAAAATTAAAAAATACACCTGAGTGACATGTAGGAAGACAATGTGACAATTTTTATGTGATGTGATCGAATCTGTAAAAATCTTTCTATGGATTTAAACAGTTTTTTTTTTTTTTAAAGACGTTTTACATTTTTTACCACTTTCTGCTGTGCTTCATTTTTTTTCTGCCAGAGCTTGCTTATAAATTTATCATTGTAGTTATTGTTGTAGTCCTGAATGAAGTCCTCAATGTAAATTGAAATGACTATGTTAGCTTATTGATGTTATGCTAGCATTCATTTTGGTCATTTGTCTTCTAAATGTTTTCTTTAAAAATGGGAAATATGATGGTTTTCTTTTCTGAAAGAAAAAGTTAGTTGTAGGGTTTTAGATTTACCTTTATTTAACTCTACAGAATCTGAACAAAATCCACAGAACATCTGCTGTCTTTCTTTGGGTTCTACTTCAGTTTGACTTGGCTGGGATTTTACCATATAATTTTTCTTTTTTATTTGTTTTATTAAAAATAAAAATATATATGTGACTGCCAGTTTCTAGTGTTTCTTGATGGGACAAAAAAAAATCTGCAGGCATTATTGTTTTGTATTTGTTATAAACAGTTATATTTTGTTCGGGAACAGCTCTTATTGTGGTTATTGTTATTGACATATATTGACAGATACTGTAGGCGCTGTGTTTGCTGCTCTGCTGTGTCTGTGGTTAGGTGCTCTGTTTCATGTGCAGGGAAACCCAATCTGACCTGTTCGTAGAACCACAAACAAAGGCACTTGACAGACAGCCAGATTTCCTCCCATGACTGCACTCAGGTTTCCACGCTCTCAGTATGTTGCTTGAGAGACGGCAGGTAATGCAAGCTCAGGTGTGCTCAGGGCCATAGCTCCTCCTTTTCCCCTTCTTGCCTTCATCACCCACAGGCCAGCTACAAACATGGCTCTGTTTCAGCTACTTGTCCTGAAATAATCATCTGATCAGCAATCAGTCCCCACCTTCTCAGTATTCATTTCATTTTAGTTCACATAAGACAAACACAACATAACAAAACAAATAAAACAAAACTGATGCACATTTAGCAAAATTAGCACAATAGTGGAACAGTCCTGAATATTACAGGGGAAAAAAAGCGCAAAAAACAAGATAGATGGGTTATCTATTAAAAATATGAGACAACTAGCGAACAGTTAGCGACCTACTTTAGTCTAACATTACCTTGTGCTGCATAGCATTACCTTCAGTTTAAATATATTGTGCTCTCACTGTTTCACAAAAAGAAAAATGAAGCTGTGCAACTTAAAATAATACATGAATAACATTAGAATAACATAGAAGAAACTAAAAGATAGAAAATTTTGCTGGATGTGTATTATCTAACAAATACTCTGCTATAATATAAAACAAAAAACCTTTAAAGCTAACTCATACTGCAGAAATTTCTTATTATGTATTTAAATTTGTTAAAACCCTGCTATGTCTGTATTTATGCTAGATTTACTATGTGTAGAACAAAAAATTAAATGTAAGTCCATATATACATCACTGCTAACATGGCTCTAGGTTAACGTTAAGAACTCAGTTTAATAGATAATAGTACAGTTTAGATAATAGTTTGTTATCTGCTAATGAAATATTTGCTTACATTTTTTTTATTTACCATTACTATATTAAGATAAAAAAATAGGTACAAACTACACCGTGAATCATAATATGCAGCATTTTTAAAGTGGTCTTTTTGGAGTCAGTAGCATAAACGGGAATAAAACATGACTCCTTCAAATGCTATATATGTGTCATATGTATGGTTAAATACCAGGGCTGAAAATTTATCTCCACACTTTCTAGGTGTACTTTATATACTTGGGAGGGCTCCCTCCCGGCTGTGCTCTATTTTAGAGTGCCCATTTAGTCAGGCCCCCTACCCTTCTGGCAGCTGATGGAAAAGGCAGCGGAACAATGAGCCCCCACTGCGCCTCGCTGCCTGCCCCCAGCCACCAGGGGAAGAGGAAGCAGCAGCCACTGCGCAACACATTATTCCGTCCCCCCGGAACCTGCAGCCAGGCCAAACCCCCCCCCAGGTTCCCTTGGCCCTCTAAGTGCCAAGCCAAAGACTGAGTGACATTTCCAAAGTCCTGACCTTTGTTTTTGCCATTGACTGGGAAGACGTTTGAAGGAGATGCAGTGCACACTGCTTCACTCTCAGCAATGTGCACACACATTTAGAGACATTTCACACAAGTTTCACAAACACACATGCACACACACACACACACACACACACAGACACAGTAGTATGAAAAAGGAAAGATGTGTAGCACTGGTTTTTGCATGTGCAGCTACTGTAGAATGTATTGACTTCAGTTAATGCCGGAGTGCCTGTTGGAAATAAGAGCACATGTGACATTAAGTAAATGTCATGATATGGTAAAATAAAAATTATGGATTAACACCTATGATCTCAGAACTTCAATATAATAGCTTTTTATCTATGTTGAAAAACAAAGAAATGTCTACTGGTCTTACGTATAATTGTGACAGTTATAGAATTATTATGCCCAAAATTTAACCTGCTTGAAAACTGGTCCCAGAAACCAGATCTCCTAATTAGAATCACAATACTTACACCAGTATTCATTCAGATGACATGGTGCTTCCAGGTATGGACTCTCATTAAGGAATGTCCTTTTAAGTTATATTTAAAAGCGAAGCAGGAAAGACTCATGTGGAGTAAATGGCGTAAAGTGGTCTGAGTTGCGCTGTTGATAGCTTGTGTTCATTGCAGCTCTCAGTAGTTGCCTGCAGGTCTAAGGTCTTACTGAATATCGAAGGCCCCATTAGTCATATATGTGAAGCACTGAATGTGGAAGGCCTCATTAGTAATATAAGCTGCTGCCCAGGTCTTTGGTCAAATCAGACTCCTGCTATGAGGCCACACTCTAAGACTTATGACATGACATAGAACTGGACAAGTCAGAGGCAGTGCTAATCGCTCGGCTTAATTGAGCACTATGCTGAGATGCAAACTGCCTTGTGCAATCAAGCCTCATTTAAGCTTCACACCATGTGCTCATGGCCCATGAGGTGACATTTGCTTTTAAGTCTATTATTTTCCGAATATTAACTTTGCTTTCAACATGCTCCCTGCATGCTCCCCTATTTAATAAATTCAGGTTGTAGGTTTTCTCAGAACTCTAAATGTGTGGAAGTGGAAGGGTGTGATTGTTCATCCTCCGCTTTAAGCTAATCTCTTCCTGCCTAATTCCTAACAGAGTTCAACACAAAGTTCTAGATCTGTGAAATTACAATAAAGGGGAGAATGAGATCATGGCTGTCAAGTCTTCATTCAAGTCTTTGGGTCTCAGGCAAAGGTGGTCATAATTCAGGAGACTTATGATTTGTACCAAATAGTCACTCGATTACACGCATATATTGTGTGTTATTGTTCACATACATTGCTATGTTATAAACCAATCTGAATGCAGGAGAATCTAGCCACAGGTGAGTAAAGAACCTGATAGTAAGTCACTTGAGTGAATAACAGAACAAGAGGAAACTGAATAGCTGATTGATTGCTAAAAAATTGTATTTAGGTAAACGAGTAAGCAAAGCCTTAAAATACAAAGTACATAGTACAATGCAAAAAGAAACTTTAACGTTTTCTTTTTAGGGCACTGAAACTTTTTGACTGTTTCAATTATTTTTTTTTAAAAGTCGTATATCTTTCCTGAATTCATTCTATACAAAATGTAGCTACACATTTTTGCCATTAAAAGTTCCTTATTAAAGGTTCCTTTTTAACTTCCAAGTAAAAATTTAGGTTTTTCACATGCATTCTCTGCATGTATTCACAATGTTAAAACTTTATTTTGGAAATTTAGCTTTTAACTTTACCATTTCAGCAGTAGTGGCTAAAAAACAAAAGCGAATGAATGAGAAGGAAGAACATGCTTGTTTAAAAAAGGATGACTGTATAACCATGCTATTATGGTGTCAAACAGTTAATCTGTGGTTCAGTATAGCATGTCACGTATCACACATGAGCTATGCACACATGCACACAAAGCAGCATGTTTACAAAGTATCAGGTGTGAGTCCTTACACAGTGAAACCGCCATGCTATGGCTATCCATGGAGTGAATCTTCTTCTCATGTTAGTCTTCATTGTCTAAACGCTCAGTTGTTTACAGCTCTGACCTGCCCGATGCAAGCTCCTCCCTAGATAAAGTAAAATGTTTTAGTCATTTTTACTGTGTATTTGTCCCACACCTAGGTGTCGCCGCTTTGTTCAATACAATAACCAGGTTTTAATTATCTGAAAAAAATAACATCACTAATACTGGTTACAGCTTAAACAATATGCTTTACATAACTATTGCCTGAGTAATCAGTTGGCTGGTCACAGTGAAGGAAATGTCTTGAAAAAAGCGCAAAGCCCTCTGTGAAATAATAAAGAGTATTTCAATTACCTTTAGACTTGGTTTTTATTTTTTCAAGACTGACCAGGCAATATGTGTGCTAAATGTAAAGGTCAGACAGGGTGAAGAGTCATTTAGGAAAAGGTTCATCAGAGCCATTGTGTGTTGTCATGGTGGGGAGGGGGCTGGAGGTGGAAACTGAGACTGAGTGACCTAATTTGATCTGTGTTGGTTTTGATCCGCTCCCTTGCTTGCTGGGGCTGTGACTGTGCTATTGGGAGAATGCTGAACGCTGACCTTAATTGCCTGACAGACAGCTCAGATAAACTCATATCAAACATGGCCGCTGTAACCGTATACGCTGTGTAATTATTGAACTCCAGGGAGTCAGATAAGGCATCCAAGACTGCAAATCAACAAGGTTGTTATTCATTTATAAGGGTACTAAAATGCATTCTTAAAAAAAACAAGAACATCTTTTAAACCTGCTCAACTTCCCCTTTTCTATTGTGCATCTTCCAAACCATGAGTGAGCTATCAGATTTTTTTATTTTTTTTGCCATATCGTTATCCATACACATATTTAAACACACTTTTGTGCTCACCAGTTTTACTTGCCCAAGCCTCCCAGTGGCTTACTTAGCTTGGAAGCACAGCAGCCATGTCACTTAGTCAGTAAGCCAATCCTGTGGTGGGATGGAAAAGTTGGATGAGGTTGGAGGCAACAGACCTATCCCATGACCAGGCTTGTGTAGGGGGCGGAAAGTCTACCTCATAGCTAAGACAGTCCAGGCAGGGATCACTTACAGGCCGCAGGGTGGGAGCATCAGTGTGGCACCAAAGTGCCCACAGTATTTACAGCCCCCCGAAACACACTTCAACAGTCTCAGGTTCAGCTTGCCGCGATGGTGCAGATAATCTGCCTCCAGAGGAACCATCTGGAAAACTGAGCTGCCACTCTCCTTTTGCTGCTTTAGTGTAAACCCACCTAGCTGCACACCAGAAGGCTCTGACACTCGCTCACACGTTAACAAGTTTACAAATAATAATTCAGAAAGGATTCTTGCTTAGTTTCTATGTCAGTAGTTTTAACTCACCCTCTATTGTCTAAAGGGAACAGAGCATGAATAAACTGATTATGTGCTCTCAGTGGAAATAACAACATTAATCGTTTAATAATCCTACACTCAGCAGAGAGCCAACAGCCATGCACTATTCCTCTGAAGTTATAAAGACACTGAATATTTTAATGTAGCACAAACCAGAGTTGAAATTTTTCTCAGTGTTATTGTTAACTTGTTCATACTTTATCTATGTTATACTCAATTAAATATATTATTCTTTAATCAGAAAGTCATTCAAGTAATATGAACACAACTGTATTAGATAACAGCATAAAGAAAATTTAGACCCATTTAGCTATTTTAGGTGAACCAAACACTCTCTGCTGAACCAAGACAGAATTTCCAACTTCACAATTTATATAACCAATGTCTTTCTTGGCATATAAAATAAAGTATCCTTAAATTTACAGTACATTCATAGATGATTACAAAGCACTGTGCTTATAAACAGCTGTAATCCTTTGCAATGGATCCACATGTGTGTGTAAATGTATCTTTTTCCTAATGATACCTGTGTGAATGTAAGGGCAGGCTGTTTGTTACTCTGCCTCACTTTTCTCCTAACCCACAGCTGTCCTCTCTGGAAGCTTTGGAAGTGTTTTCTTTCTTCCTGCTTGTTAAGGACAAGGAGCAATCTTTCATGTTGGATCCGGTGACTGTACAGAGGACAGAGGGGAGGAAGCAAGTAAGGTGTGGTCAGCCAGGTACATGTGCCTTGGGCTCTAAGTCTCCCCAGAAACACCTGCTTTACATCTCCCTCCCTCCCACTTCTCCCTCCGTCCCTTTCTCTTTCCTCCTTCTGCTTCAGTTCTTTCTGATAGACTTTCAGCGATAGCCGAGAGCAGACTTTCTCCTAACCGCATCCTTTTCCTCATTTGAACTCATCTCTCCTTGACAAAAGCGCTGTGCTCCAGTGACTAGCTGAGAGTGCTGAATGAGAGCACTTTTTGCCTTTAGGAAATATACAGTACTCTGATGGCAGTAGAGAAAGACCTTGAACATCGATTACATGTCGGTGTCATGTTGCCACCCCTCCCAACCAAACTGAAGACGACCCCACCATTACAAGTTTTAAGTTTTGCTCCTGCTTATCCTTCCTTATACATTAAAAAGAGAAATGTTCCAGTCATAGGCATCAGATCAAATGGGCATAGCTCAAGGGGTTTAAGGAAATGCAGACAGATTTCTTTATGAAGGTTAATCTGCTTCTTTAGAGGGTGAATAGAAATCAATGTAAGAAGCAATCTTTGTGTTTCTCATTAGCTGTTGATTGTTGAGTTAATCAGCATTGGTCAACAGCCTTTCTCATTGATTCTGATAACAATCTGGCCAGATGCCTAACGAGGCACTGCATTAACACTCACCCCTGTATGATCGTGTTGGTTAACAGTTTGACTTAGTGATTGATTCATTGATTGAATAGCAGTACAGGCATGGGAATGGGACAGTGCTGGGGTTCTCAGTCTTAGTCTCTGCTCTGATGGACGATAGTAATGAGAAGATCTGCTGATCGTGCTCCTCTTGAGAAAGACCACTGCAACTGTCAACTTACACAAGGGAGGTCTGCCCAAAACCTGACTGTTAATAAAGCTCTCTCATTCAAAAAGTCATCTCGTTCTCTGAGGAATTCTTAGCCCTTTTTCTTACAAGGCAGATTGTGCTCTGCTTTTCCGCGGGAGAAAAAAAGCTGTAAACCATGATCAGTAGGGGGTCGATCTCCCCAATGGATGTCACAGACTTTAACGAGCAGTTTCAGCCCATCTCAAAAGACACATAGCACAGCAGGGTGAACAAAGATGGCCTTTGTGTGTGTTGTTCATGTGTTGTGTTTTGTGCGTGTGTATGTGTGTGTGTACGTGTGTGTATGTGAATGGATGTGTGGGTGGGTGGGTGTATGAGCTGTTTGGTTACTGCTTGGTAACAGAGTGTGTGTGTGTGTGAGAGAGTGAGTGTGTGTGTGTGTGTGTGTGAGAGTGAGTGTGTTTGTGTGTGTGTGTGA
>JAOTRS010000047.1:22666761-22678888 GCA_028565755.1 Dinotopterus cunningtoni | reverse complement strand
GTACCAAAAATGTCTTGCCATTATAATGACTACTATTTGTTTCCTTCTGTTTAGATTTAATAATGAAGTCATGCAGTCTGAGGGCGGTCTGTCCTGGTGACAAATAACTAATCTTAAAAAAAAATCCCCCTTTCTACCATTAACATAATTATTAAAAATAAAATGTCAAGAGTGTCATGACCTGGGCCTTCTGTGCTGTTCAAAAATCTGTTGAGGAAAAACCTTCTTATGGTATGCCTAGCAGAATTACTGCTTCTTTTAAAGCTGCTAAAATAGTCAACAAAATATTATTAATCTATTACTAGCTCAACCTTACTTCCTTTAAAGACTTAAGAAATTTTGGTGCATACAATTTAACATAAAACTGTGGGTGTCTGTTTACTTCTTGCATGTCTCTTTACACGCACAGGTCTTGTCATGCCAGGTCAACTTTCACTTTTAACGATCAGAAACACAGAGGCCTGTTTACACCTGATGAAATGCATTAAACATGGAGCACTCAGAAGTCTAGATCATGATCATCCGTCTTTTGTTCTGTTTGTTATGTTACATTCTGGAGGGTTCAATGTGCAGTTTGCAATTTATCATTTGTCAAATGATTATATAAGTTTAAAGAATTATTAGAACAATTGAAATTCACTATTTTGCCATGCAATGATGTATTTTATGTTAGGGTCCTATTTAAGCTTTACTAGCTAAGCGTCTAGCTCCATCCTAGCCTTTGTTCCTAAAAGGCTCATGAAACATACACAGCAAAAACAGAGGGAGTGGAGTCGTTTAAGAGAGAGGGTGAAAGTGTCAGGGGTTTCACTGCAATTCACATTCACCTTGTAGGTAGCTTGAAGCTCTAAAAATTACAAACTGCTCTTTTAAGGTCGAGTGTGTCTGATCTCTGCCTTATGGATGCTTTATTCAGGTTATTAGCAATGCAAATTGGTCGGTCAGAAACTCTTGACAGATGACCATCTTTGACCAGCACTTTATAAATTGTTTCCACCTGCCTTAGTGCTTTATCTCATGCGAAAGCACAAAGAGTGTGTTGGTGGGAGAGAGCAGATTGATGGAAAGGCAGACTCTTTGTCAGGGTGGGATGTACTATATCATTGAAGAGAGGGGATATATTTTCATAAGTGATTCTCGTGAGCAGTATAGTGTCTCTTTCATGTGTTCAGCATTGTCAGTGGGGCTTTTTGTAGAGAATCAGTTTGTGTGCGCGCATCTTTTCAGTCAAGTATATGAAATAATGGAAGTTGAGAAATGAAGAGATTCCCATTCTGCCATATCCTCATCCTGCGTCTGTGTTAATGAGCTTCAGGGATCAGTATGTAAACACCCCCTCATGAAACTACCAGATGGAACAATCTTAATGTAGAGGCATTCATAAGAAAATAAACTGAAAGAATGTGCTGTTTATTTCTTTCTGTGTGAATGTAAAAACAGTTTTAAGAAGTATAAATTTCAGTAAGATGAAACTGAATGAATTTATTAAACCTGAAATTTACAGGGAATTTTGTTTTACCATTAGAAAAAATTCACAATTTATTATAATTTTTTATTGTGCATGGTGTGTTTTTAATTATTTATTTTAAAAAAATTAATGTACTAACTGAGCACATCTCTGCTATTAATAGTATTTTAAGTCATTTTGTTTTAGCAGTGACTTGTCCAAGACAATATGTTGTAATAAAAGTAATATGCTTTATTGTAAAAAAAGGTGTGTGCAAACAAGAGACGGTCTTTGGCTTCTTTGTGTTAATGTTGCTTTACCTCCTAACGCTCTACCTTCTCTTCTCCTGTCAGGTCCCTCAGTATGAGTCGAGATGGCTGGAGGAACAAAGCCAGTGAAGATGATGGTTGGGGAGGAATGGTAAGATACCAGATTGTCTAAAAGGATATGCTGGTTGTTGACGTTGATTTGCATATTTAAACTAATAAAAATGACTTTTACATAGGCTGCTTAAATATTTCTTTGTCACATAGATTAAAGTAGAAAAATATTTTACAGGCTGCACAACAAAAATGCAGACTGACTTTTCCAATCTTTTCAAGTCTATTTCAAACCCTGGACATGCATCAATTTTAATTCAATGGATTAAAACCAGCATGAAGCCAGGTTGGGTACCAGTGCCTGAAGCAGTACCCAGATTTATTTATTTTGCATTCTTTATTTTAAAGTCTCCCAAAGTTTTGTCGCTGTTGTCTGTATATATATTTATAACATTTAGAATAAAAATGATCTGCATTAAAATGGATCTTGTCTTATAAAATGGACTTAAAAAATTAAGAAAATGTATGCTACTAATAGGAAGAGGGTATCGTTACCATACATCCATTGTAGGGCCATATTGAGACTGCACTTGTCCTAAGATGCTCCGAGCCTACAAATGATTGCATTGTTAAAAATGTTCACATGAATTGACATCTTATGGCATGGTGGTACAGGCAGAGGTTTCCTCTATATGTTGGGCTTTTCCCTCTTTTGTCTGTTTATTGGTTCAGATTAAACTCCCGAATCCCTGAGTTCTTGCCGTTACCATGGCAACATGGAGCCGCCGTGCCAGTGGGTTCGTGCTTCCAAGCGCGTTGAATGTGTGAGGCGTAATCAGACGCTTGTCAGCCAGACACTGCCCAGTTTGTTCATTGTGTGCATTTCTGTCTGATTCAGCCAGATCATTTCAGGAGCTATGACTTAAATGTTTCTCCCCTTAAACATGGAGAGGTGTGGGTTAATTTGTAGTTGCAAGTGCTTTTGTATCAGGTGGTACTATTCAGTGAACGTGTGTTTGTGTTTGGGTTCAGGGGGGCTACCTGGCTGCTAAGGCCAGTAAGCTGGACGAGCAATTTATGAGGGATGCTCCCAGGGAGAAGGAAAAACAGGGGACCTCATCCAGCATCTTCAGCGGAGTGGCTATCTATGTTAATGGATACACAGGTCAGAGAAAACACTGTTTACTTTCTGAATTTCAGTTTTTTTTCAAGAATTTTTAAAATGCCATATCTAAAAATAAAAAAAAATGTAATTATATTAAAAAAGTAAATAATGTTTACATTAAACATTTAATTACCATTTTTTTTTTTTTGCAAAGTTTTTATAAATAATCTCACTACTGAACTGTACAACAACTGTACTGAACTACATTGTGTAACCTCACCTTTGCCAAAATACAGCACAGGGTCTTGTTATATAATGCTTAATAAGAAGGGAAGGAATCTGAGAACAGTTCTCAATACACTGTCTATCCAGATCCTCCAGGGTCCTCAGTACAGTCTTGTGGACACTGCTCAGTAACTTATCCCGCAAAAACCTGATTCCACTTACCCATCTTTACTAATGTCGGCCTACACACATGCATATACAGTGCCAACAACACAACACTTGCACTTGAGCTCCGGTGCATCACTCTGTTATTAGTTGTCCATGAGATGTTCCTACAACTTGACTGGAGACCATCCGTAATTGAATTCACTTGGCATAATTAGGAAAGGCACATGCCTGTGTATATAAGGTGTCCGCATGAATAGCGCATGTCAGAATAAAAGCAAAGCCATGAGGCCTCCGAGTGGTGCAGTGGTAAAATGAAAAGATGACCAAGTTGTTGAGCAATTACAAATTTATACTTGTCAAAGCTGCTTAAATGCTTACTTTAACCTTTTTTTTTTTTTTGCTGCCAGCACGTTAAGTTCGGGGACAAAATGTTCACTAGCTGCCCAATATATCCCATCCTTCTACAAGTGCAACTGTAACGACGGAATCACTATTATTCACACCAGCTGTTATAATGTTATGGCTGATGTATATTATAAGATCAGGTTTATGATCAAAACATGTAACCTAGCTAAATTATATCATAATAGATTTTTTTTTCAGCTTTATTGTAATATAGCAAGCAACACAAATCAAGGAAAAAACAAATACGTTTTTAACACTGGTTGCACAAGTGAGCACGATGTTTACCTTAATACTTTGTTAAAGCTCATTTTCCCTGTGATACACCACTCAGTCTTTTTGGATAAGTTTTTCCACTCTTTCTTGCTCTATATCTATTGATGCGAGGGGATCTACGCACAGCCCACTTCAAGTCAGTATACAGGCTTTTGACAAGGTCATTCACAAACTGTTGATACCCATCTTATGAAAACATTAATTTGTTGACTTGGATTTGTGCTTTGTGTAGTTGCTATGTTGGAAGTTGAAATTTTACTCCATCTTTAGCTGTTTACCAGAGGCCTGCAAGTTTTATGTCCAAAAATAGATTGGTATTTGGAGCTGTCCATGAATCTCCCTGCCTTAACTAGAGCACCAGAGAATGAAAGATTGTCACATGCTGGGTGTGACTAGTACTTGCCAGATATTCCTGTAGCTCTTTTAATTTAACCATAAGTCTTTGGGAAGCAGGGTTCCCTTTCGTCCTTTTGTCAAATTTGTAGAGAAATCCTGTTCTTGGTAACCTCATTGTGGTGCCCCATTTTTTTTTTTCACTTGTTGTTGATGGCGTTCTCAAAACATAACTGACAATTCATCACACATTTTCTCCACATTTTTACTAAACTGGTTCTTAAACATCAAAAACATTTAAATGAATTATTAATTGCCCTTAATTGCACATAGTTAATAGAAAGCTCTGGAAAACAATATCTTTTGGATAAATTAATTTATGATTTCTAGACTGCTCAATAGTACTTGCATAGAAATCAAAATATGAACCTGTACAATTATCTAATTGCAAAAGGGTGTCATTTGTTACAGTTAATGTATGTATAGTCAGTAACATGCATAGTCATGTGCAGTTTTACATGACGTTTAATGAACATGACCTATGGACTCTGAGACTCATGCTAAAACTTTCCAATCAAAAGCCTCATTCACCAGGGCATTGTTTTAAACTAGTGGTGGTGTGTGGTTCGGGTGACTAGGAAAGGCTAATTTTTTGCTCTTTGAATATTAATATAAACAATTAATATAATCATGTACATGAATCATGGCAAGAAGAAAACGTTAAAGAGAATAGAAAATCACATGTTGCGTAGCGAAGTTTGGCATAGTGGCTTTGTTGTAAAAGAGCAATTTCAGAAACTAATAAACAGATAAGACTGGGAAATTTTACGCCAGCTTCATGCAGCTACTTTTAGTGCTATTATTTGCTTTTACACGTATGTTTAAATACTAAATTGTAAAATATTTTTCTAACCACGTTTTCATCACTGCAATTCTTGCATGTTGCTTCCTTGTTGTATATGTGAATTGGCTGCTATAACAATACAATTTCCTTTTGGGATTAATAAAGTTTTTCTGTCTCTGTCTATCTTAATAGTTAACTTTTGTAGTTAAAATTGCAATATTTGTCAAAATCGCAATGTAAATTTTATCAAATCGTGTGACACTCCTGATTTCTCTCATAACCTCCACACCTCATACAATCTGCAACCTGCTTTTTCATGATTTTTTAAGCCATATATTAAAGTCCATGTTGTGCAACTGAAACATCAGAACATTTTAATTATAATTATTTATTTATTACTTCTTTAATGGCCCAAACATGTTTAAATGGCTTGAAGAGAGGTCAGAAAGGTACAGTGTAAGTGACGTTCTAGAAAGACATTTGTACAGTTGCATGTGATAAGTTATCCGTCGATTTTCAAGGATTCAGGAGGCATTCCACTCGCTGAATGTCCACGGGAATGACTGCAGTGTGCTCCAAGACACCTCGGCCAGGATAGTCATTCACGGCCATATGGCCTACTTTAAAACATTTGCACCGCTATGTACAGTTTTACTGTGGCTAAGAGTCTCGTACTATGCATGGAGTTCTTTAAATTTCAATCAGTACACTGTACAAAAAGAGCAAATCATTATGTTTCATATATATTATTTTTTTATTAATTTTGACTCATGTTTTAAAAAATTTTGGCTATAGTATATCGTTGGAATTGTAGGAATAAATCCATCGAGGACGTATTGTGCTTTCTTTACTCATGTACCAGCAGAAGAGAAACAAACCTGATTTAAAAAAAAAAAAATGTTTATAGTTATATTTAGCAGGTGTTCAAAAAATGTTAAGCAGTGATCCATACTAGATAACTGACAATGTGTGTCTGATTGTTTCTGTCTGGAATTTTCTGGGGGAAAAAAAATGTCAGCTTAATTAAAAACCTGCATGAAAGCGTACCAGAGAAGTTATGCACTTAGAAAGGCATAGAACACATGTGCACTATGCATATTTCCCTGTGAAAACATTTGCATTTTTCTTTTGTGCAGAACCCAGTGCAGATGAATTGCGCAGACTAATGATGCTACACGGAGGACAGTTTCATATGTATTATTCACACACCAAAACTACGCACATCATCGCGACCAACCTACCTAATTGTAAAATAAAGGAACTAAGAGGGGAGAAGGTAGTACGTCCAGAGTGGATCACTGACAGGTATGTGTGTGTGTGTGTTTTTTTTTTTTTTTTTTTGTAATTAAATAGTCAAGTACATTTAGGAACATGCCTAGGGTTTAAAAACAATTTAAAATCTCTCAGTCCAAATAGAGACTCAGTATAATTGCTTTCTATCTACACAAGGACATTTCAGTGTTTCTGTCAGTTTAACATATTGTATATAAATATTTTTTAGACCATTCATTTTGTTATAGTACACTGACAATATTTGATTATTGTTTGTGTGGTGTTTAAGCCTATGTACACTCTTGTGTTTTCATACATTTCACTTTTAGCATAAAAGCAGGGCGGCAGCTCTCATATCTGCAATATCAGCTATATGCAAAGCAAAAGGGCCTAAACTTTACCAATGTGCGACTTCGGCAAGTGCAGGAGCATGCTGGGTCTGGTCAAGGTCCATCCCAGTTCAATCTTAACTTACCACAACCAAGCAACCTCCATAATCTCTCAAACTCAGCTCCATCCAAACCTACTGAGACAACCAGTCGCCAGACAGTAAACAGACTGTAAGTAAGCTTTGTATGTATTGTGTATGTGCATGCTTTTTAGAGATTGTCAACTTTTATTCTTTGTGGAATATTTAATCCTTTCCTGACCTCTTTTTGTTTGCTACAGGAATGGCTCCCATATAAGTTTGTCTAAGGAGGAAGGTCCCAAACTTAATGGGATTCATGATGGACACCCTTGTAACAGTTATACTGATACCGTTCTAAAAGGATCAAAGGACCATTTGCAAAAAAATGGTTATGTTCATCCTCTGAATGGTGCCTTAAAACAAGCTGATAGTTCTTGTTCAAAATCTACACACCAAGGAGCGGAGTTCAGGTACCCTCAAACAAAAGCTGAGGAAATGGGGATGTCTAGCTGCTCTTCTTCTGGTGGTCTTGCATCAGATTTTACCGCATCCTTAACCAGCACCTCACTACCACAAAGCCCATCAAGGGCCACTCATCATGAGCGAATCTCTGACTCTTTTATGCTTTCAGAACCTTCCTCGGCAACAATTACATCTATTCAGGACAAGCAAGTAGATTCAGAAAAGTTGCTTGGCCAGGATCAGATTAGCCAAGTCAGGCTGAACGGGAGTCACCATATCACATCTGATGTCACCCTAACAGGCAAACACACAGCACGGGGCCCAGAGACTGGGATTATCTCAGAGTTCTTCTCTCGCTCACGACTCCATCATATTTCTACGTGGCGAAATGAGTTCTCGGAGTACGTGAATACTCTTCAGAGCAGGCGCCGGGCTGCCGGGGGTGCTGTGTTCCCTGGCAAAGATAAGCTGAAGAAGCTTACAAATGACCGCAGTGCAGGTAATGGAATTAATTGTTCATTATGTGTTTTATTTGTTAATGGGTTCTACTGTGATCCAGAGAACAGCTGCAGTGCCTGTCTTGTGTCTATTATTCTTTTCAGTTTTACAGTTATTTGCTGTCTGTGTTTGGACCAGATTAATTAAAATGTATTTCAGTCTACCTGTTCTTACTCTAAAGGATCTCACCTTTTTGTGTCCTGCTACAGCTGGTCACAAGCTCTAATCTTGTAGGCTGTTGTTTGTTGTTGGATGATGTGACTGTGAGGAGAAGACGCTGTCTGGCTGCCTCTTTCTCCCTGTCTGTCTGAGTAAATATTTATATTTTCTTCCTAGGTACCTCATTTATGCCTGCTCCTCAGGTATGTCAGTCATGTATTCTGCATGTGGACATGGACTGCTTCTTTGCATCCGTGGGTATTAGACATCGACCGGAACTTAGAGGTGACAGCCACACAAAGAGCAACAAATGCAGCAGAGCATGTTATACTGCACATGTAATAACTATGTGGTGGAACTGCTGATCGGGCCATTTCTTTTTGCATTTGGCGAACATTTCACATGTTCTCTTCTCACTCCAGGGAAACCAGTGGCTGTGACCAGTAATCGTGGGCGGGGGCTTGTTGCTCAGCGCCCTGGTGCCAACCCCCAACTGGAGTTCCAGTACTATCAGAGAAAGAGGAACCAGCACAGAGGAGGTGATTTTCTTGTGTGTGCAACTTCAGCATAGACTACCAAAGGGAAAAATTAAGGGCCCCTACTACATATCGGTGTATTAATGTTTTCTCTTCAGGGAGAACATAGATTACAGCTTCATAGCGTCTTAAAATCACCTTATTTTTGGTTGTATCATTTTTACAGGTTTCATTAAAAAAATGACAATGTTAAAATCAGTTTTTGGCACAGATGCTTTTTCTCACTTTTGCAGGATGTTCTCATTATTGTTTTGCTGTTTAATCTCTTAGGAAGAACAGGTAATGACATTGAGCTGACCCCTTCTTTAGAGACTGAGGAGACTGGCTGTAACGGAGTGGATCACGACCAGGCTACTCTCTCTATGGCAGAGATTGCTTCATGTAGCTATGAGGCCAGGTACTCTTAAGTTTTCATTTATCGGGCACAGGCCATATGTTTATTATAGCATTACATAAAGGTGTATCTGGGTCTTTACAGGCAGGCTGGTGTGAGGAATGGCATGTTTTTTGGTCAGGCTAAGCAGCTGTGTCCTGACCTGCAGTCGGTTCCCTATGATTTCCATGCATACAAAGAGGTGGCACTGGCAATGTATGAGACTCTGGCCAGGTAAACAGCTCTAAACTAGCTAACCACTGACATGTTTATAATATCAAGATTCAGTTGTTCAATAGGTTTGTAATGAACGCACACTCTGTATTTGTAGTTATACTTATAACATCGAGGCTCTAAGTTGTGATGAGGCCTTACTGGATGCCACATCCCTCCTAGCAGAGCTTGGGGTAACCCCTGATGTGCTGGGCACTGCCATTCGTGCTGATGTGAGAGAGAGGACTGGTTGTTGCGCATCCATTGGCATGGGTAAACAATTTTTTTTATTTTTATTTACGAGAATAAAAATGTTTATAAATGTTTGATTTATTTATAATTCTTAATTAATCATTATTATTCAAGTGACACTTCATGTCTTATTAGGCTCAAACATCCTCTTGGCTAGGATGGCAACCCGGAAAGCCAAACCAAATGGCCAGTATTTTCTCAGAAAGGAGGAAGTGGATGACTTCATCAGAGACCAGCCTGTCACTAGCCTTCCTGGTAAATGCACTGTGGACATATGAAGTCCCTATGCGCACGTTTTAATTTTTATAACACAATCATGTAACATTTGTTGTATGTATGTAGGGGTGGGACGCTCTATTAGCAGTAAGCTAATCTCTCTTGGAGTGACTACTTGTGGGGACCTGCAGCAGTTATCCATAGTGCGGTTACAAAAGGAGTTTGGGCCACGAACCGGACAAACTCTTTTCCGCTTCTGCAGAGGACTGGATGATCGGCCTGTTCGCAGTGAGAAAGAAAGGAAGTCTGTGTCTGCTGAGATGAACTACAACATCCGCTTTACAAAAGTGAGTTTAGCCATCGAGACAATCCACTTTTAAAAGTCGTATCATTGTTGCTGGCCATACATCACGCAACTTAGAAGTTTTATTAACTCCATCCCTAGATTTCCTTTTGGACATCTCGATCCGCATTATGTAAACAACTCATGTTGTAAATTGATGCTTTATATTGATTCAATTTAGGAAGAGGAGGCAGAAACGTTTCTGACAAACCTGTCTATGGAAGTAAAGAAGAGATTGCAGGGGGCACGTCTCAGAGGGCGCAGAATTACCCTGAAAGTTATGATGCGCAAAGCAGGCGCTCCTGTAGAGCCTGCCAAGTATGGAGGCCATGGCATTTGTGACAACCTGGCAAGGTGGCCTAGAATATCTTTTTTTTTTTTTAAACACAGTATATACTGTTTTAAGGTGTATTAAGTATTATTGCTTTGCCTCTGCAGGTCTGTGTTGCTACCTCATCCCACAGACTGTGGGCAGCTCATAGCAGCTGAGGTCATTAAGCTCTTCCGTGCCATGAAGCTTGATGTTACAGACATGAGAGGAGTGGGACTGCAGGTGCATCTGCTGGAGAGCTCACATTCAGACACTGCCCCATCTCGCTCTCGCAGTATCAGAGACTTGCTCACAAATAGACAGCATATGTCCAGCCATAACAAAGACGCTCAAAAATCAGGTCTGGGTGCTGTGTTCATGCCTACGATATATGTCTTCTTTTAAATACTTTAGGGTCTGACCTTTAAATAATCAATTCTGTTTTTTCCAGATTTGTCTAAAATGTCTTCCATTCAAACGGAGATGTCCTCTTCCGCCACAACCTCATGTACTTTTTCAGATTCGATGCCTGGAACAAGTAAAGGGGGACATTCTACCACACACTCAACCAGCCACTCTCGAGCAGACCTCAACCTCAGCATAGAGGTGCCACCTCCCTCTCAGGTGAGTGTCATTTTCTGGTTGTAGACCAATTTAGAGCACTGCTCATCCACAATTCATCCATGTTTATAAGAGCTCTCAATAGTCTGTCTTGCTTTCTTAAGGTGGATCATTCTGTGCTGGATGCTTTACCTCCAGAGTTGCGAGAACAGGTAGAGCAGGCATGGAACCACAAGCAGGTACCAGATACCTCACTTCACCCAGCCATACCCCAGCAAAGTTTTTCTGTAGCACCCTCTGTGTTGCTTCACCTCCCTGACCAGTCTGGGCAAACGGGCAGCACAGGCATCATACTGGAACTTCCCGACTTCTCCCAGGTAGTTTTTAATTGACTTGAATCAGAACTTTTCTGTTTAAACCGGACTATATTGTGGAATAATATTGCATGGCTGGTTTTGTATATAGGACATTTCTATTTGTGACCTTTTCCTCCAACAGGTTGATCCAGAAGTTTTTGCAGCACTACCCAAGGAATTACAGGAAGAGCTACATTCTGCCTACAGACGTAGAGAAAGTACCCAGGCTCAAGGTATTGTGAGTTAGCAGAGAAGAGAATGCATGCATTATAGAAATGTCAGAGACATCCAACACATTAATTACCAAATTCTGTTAGTAGTAGACCAGAGAAACCCGCTCCTTCACCTGAAGCAGACTTCAGTTGGCAGGACAAAGCACCGGTACAAGAGGAAAAATGCCAGTCCTGCCAAGAAAGGTGCTAGTCCATTAAAGAGACTCATCCCAGGAAACAGTCCTGCAAAATCGAGTCCCACCAAAACCATCCCACTCTCACAAAAAAGCAAAGAAGCCCTCACTGGTTTCAAGGTAGATCTACAACTAAAGTATTGTATTTTACACTTTCTCAGCAGTGTTGTAATCCACACCCAGTAATTTGCAGTAATGTATTTTTGTATGCATGGTTCTGTATTCGTGCCGCTTGGCACATCATATTTATTTTTACTGGACTCCAATTTGTGGGGTCAAATTGTGAAGGAGTGGTTCAGGAAACATGAGGAGAAATCATTTTTACACATGAACTGGTCACCACATTGTGTGCTGTAGGCAAAGCTAAAGGTGATTAAATCAAGTTTGTGTGTGTGTGGTGTGTGTGTGTGTGTAATAATTATATAATATTACACACACACAGTGGGTACGGAAAGTATTCAGACCCCTTTAAATTTTTCACTCTGTTATATTGCAGCCATTTGCTAAAATCATTTAAGTTCATTTTTTTAATGTACACACAGAACCCCATATTGACATAAAAAGCACAGAATTGTTGACATTTTTGCAGATTTATTAAAAAAGAAAAACTGAAATATCACATGGTCCTAAGTATTCAGACC
>JAOTRS010000047.1:22637158-22652057 GCA_028565755.1 Dinotopterus cunningtoni | reverse complement strand
TACCTGTCAAAAGTTTGGACACACCTTCTAATTCCTTTTTAATGGTCTTTCCTGATTTTTATTTCTGTAAAACAGTGCTGAAGGCATCTAAAATATGCAATAATGTCTTTGAATAGTTGATATTGAGATGTGTCGGCTAATTGTGCTCTGCAAAGCCTTCATAACAGCTCTAATCTGAGTAAGATGGTCTAGATTGTTGAAAATAACTCTAAACACACACTGTGTATGTGTGCGTATATGTATATATAGTATACTGTATACATCTAAGGCAACATTAGATAATTACTGAACTTTTTTACATTGCTTTGGGGGAAACTAGAATTCTATTACTAATTATGTTAGTTATTATGTTAGTTAGCTACTGTTTTTTTTCTTTTTGTCTCACTGGAAACTCTAATTCCTGGTCCCATTCTTTCTTTTTCCAGCGTTAAAGGATGAATCCAAAAAAGTCCACTACAGAGAAAAGATCAAGGGTTACATGGACCGAGCTGAGCAGATAAAGGTGCACCTAAACAAACTGAAAGAAGGTAAAATAAAGATGTGAGCTCGGGGACTGTCCCAGAAGACCATCTAATGATTTGCACATTGTAAATTATTGTGTTGTAGACCATTACGTGGACTGACTTCCGAACCCATCTTCATTTAGCTTTACATGTTAATCATTGTTATATAACAGTTATTATGTTATGTTTTCATAACATAATCTTTGCATTTGTTTTTTTGTTCAGAAGGGAAATACCATGAGCAAATTAAAATCCCTGACAACGCCACAGGTTTCAGCTATGAGACCCTTTTCCAGGCGTATGTTAAAGAAGGAGTAACTGAAGTCTGGGTTGAGGACCCTTATATTCGCCATGTCCACCAGGTGTCAAAGTTAAAAAGCAGTCTACTTAAAGTGAATTAGTTTTTTTTGTCAATTAAAAATAAAATAATACAGTGTTTTGTGTGTCTTGCAGCTGTATAACTTCCTGCGATTTTGTGAGATGCTGCTAAAGGCCAAATGTAATGTTAAGAAGATTAATCTTCTGACTTCACAAGATGAAGTGAGTCTCGTCAGTCTACTTGTATGCGCTTACAATACAGTGATTATGTTATAAATTTTGAAATATTATAGGTAATATTTGTGTCATTTGTGTAGGGTAGTTCCTCCCTGCAGGAGAGTGCCCTAGCAGAAATACGACAGTCTTTGCAGAATCACAACGTTTGTCTGGACATTAAGTACTCCTCCACTATTCATGACAGGGAGATTAGGTGATACAGATCATATGAAAGACTGTCTTGTAACTTTTCTGTATTAAGAATACACTTAAGCACCAAAGCAATAAAAGAAAAATACAATAGATAAACAATGAGCAATTAAACAGTATCATTTTGTAAATTATAATTGGTAATATAAAACAAACATAATAAGCAGTGGTTTATTTGCTCAGATTTGATAACGGTTGGATTATCAAGATTGGAAGAGGGCTTGATTATTTCAAGAAACCTAAGGTAAGATGCATATGAAACTACATACTCTTTTAAAATATTTTTTTTTGGTGTAGTATATTGTGTTAAAGGGTTATATAATTGTGAGGTTGTTGCCATTGTGTTTTCTTGTTTTGTTACAGAGTCGGTTCTCTGCTGGCTACAGCGAATATGACTTGAGAGAATGTCATGAAACTACAGTTGATGTCTTTCATACAAAGCACACCAAGCAGACATGACCAAAAAGAGTATTTGAATTCAGTGTATTTAAGTTATGCTACACATATGGATGAAGTTGTTTGTACCCTTGTTGGTATCCTCCATTAAATGACAAAAAAACCCACAATGGTCACTGACAAAATTTTAAAACTGAACTTTTACCGAACGTTGACTAATGAATATCAGACATTTGAATTGTAATTTAACAGAATAATTTAACCGAACCAATGAAACTGGCCTGGACAAATTAGTTGGCACCCTGAGGAACGATTAAAAGTTATTTGATCCTGTATTTAGCATCACAGAGAAAGCAAAGAACAGAGTTTGCTGAGGCAATCAACAATAATATCAAAGCTAAAGGCTGTAAGATCTCTAAACACCTTAGTTTTTATGTGCTTACATTTGCAAATATTATTAAGAGATTTACAGATTAATCTAAGAGCCATCATACCATATGTATACTACTGGCCATCACACTATGATGCATGAGTTCTTAGACCTTGGGTAAACTTTGGTGTAAAGGCCACAGTTAAGCATGATAGATGTGACCCTGCTGTTGTCTGTGGTAGAAATCGACTCAGAATGAAGACCATTGAAATGTTGGGAACAAATCTTTTTTTTTTTTTAGTTACTATTATTACATTTTCTGTAAGGTCTGTTATACCAAGATCTACATTATAAATAAACCTTCTGCAAACTTGTTCACATTTTAGTAAATTTTACATGGCTGGGAACCTGTGAAATAATATCAACTAACTACTGTATATGTTTGTAAAATTTCCAATTCTATTTCTGTTATATTTCTAAAAGCACTTGTTGATTATCTGTTTATGTAAATGACTTTAAAGCCTTACATGGTGGAGTTTTATATGTGTGTGATGCAATTTGATAACACTGTAATAAAATATTAACTTATAACTTGTAGTGACTCAGTTGTTAAACACAATGTACAAAACATTAAAGGTAGAGTTGATACAACTAATGGACAGAAAGAGAAAGTCAAGACTGAAGGAGTCAAGTGCACATTTCCTGTATGTTAAGCTTCTTAATATATACAGTATTTGCTCCGCCTCACAATAAGCATTTTACTCAGAACATTGGGTCTGACAAAAGTATTAGTACAACCAGCTTGTTTTCCAGTTGGCACACCAACCTCATTCATCATGCACAAAAACATTATTTTATTAAATATAGAAAAATCTGCTTGTTTAACATCAATTCTGGACCACAAACGCTCCAGTCTATGTACAGTACAGTACGTACTATGTGGGTCTAATCTTTGTACTTGGTGCGGTATTAGTGTTTTTCTTCTGCATAGTCGCCATCTAGTGGACATTACGGTGAACCGCATAAGTATTTCATTCCGAGATACAGTACATGTTGTGGGCGGAGTCACACAGCAACGATTCGTTCTGATTGGTTCCCTCTCAGCAACAGCTGGCCACACGCAGCTCCCCTGATCCAGCGGTGCTGAAACGTTTTAAATCAGACAGCCAGGCTACAGACTTTGGATAGTAGGAGGACGTGAGTAGTTTAAACATTTTCTAAACTATTCACTAATTTGGTATGATGCAATAAGTTCTCTTTGTGCAAGAGTGACTGTAACATGTTATATAATTCATTTGAAGGCGTGTACGGCTTCGATGTAACTTACTTTTATAGAAATAATTGTGACACAAATTTTCATTTTTGTTTATAGTTTGAATGAACCTGCAATTTCTAAGCCTGTAAATTAGATTGCTTAATTTCCCAATTCTGTAATAAACCCCTCTAGTATTCCTTTGTAATAGAAAACGTTTGCTTTAGAGTAGAATACTGCTCCAGTGGAAGAGGATTAAATATGTGTATAATCGCCCTTAATCTCTGCAATTCCTCATCATCTCAGATTTTTTAAATAGAGTGGGTCTCTAAATAATCTGCCAGCCAAGGGCACAGAAAACCTAACATACTAGATGTGTTTAGAAAAAATAAAAACAAAACTCCCTTAATATGACATCACTTGTGTCTGGATCCTGATATTAGCATATTAATTATAAAATTATGGAGAATTACGACTAAGCGGCTGAAAATAAATGCTGCTTATATCGTAATATATCGTGTCATGTCATATAAACATAAGTATGCTGTTTTTATTCAGTGAGATGTGGGCAGTGTGAGTATCAGACTGAGTTCCTGAGTCTGAACTCCCAGTAGGGTAGCCTACTTAAAAACAAGTGTGCCAATAGAATGAAGACTATGGCTTTTTATTAACTGGACCCCCAGTGTGAGATATGATAAAATGGCAGCTTGTAATGTAGGGTAACTGAAAGTCAGAGAGATGTCATGTTGATTTTTTGTCCAGTAGGAGGAGCAGGAGGAGGAAAGGAGGAGGATTTGCAGGCTCCTGGTCCTGGCACAGATTTGTGCTCTATATCTGGGGCAAAGCAGCTCTTGTGCTTTGTGCTGTGCTAGATATGAGATCTTCCATCCAGAATACAGAGATAATTGAATAGACGAGTGACTGTTTTTGGGAGAGGGTTAACACATACATAGGCTTAGATAAATTAACTGCTAAGTAGTTAAGTGTTTTACTGTGAGGGCCTTGGACTCGTTTTCATTTGTTAAACTTTGCATATGTCTAAAAAGCTGTGTTTATATGCTGTGTAGCTAACACACTGAAACGTACCAACTTAATTTGGATTACTTTTTATTTGTTGGTAATTTGTGGTTAATGAGGATTTTTTAAATTTCTCAAATGATTAAAAAATGTAAAAGTTTAAATGATTACAAGTTTTTTTTTATTGTGCATTGAGATAACCAAGAAGAACTGAAAGTGTGTAACCATTATATTATTATTATCATAATTTCAACCAAAATATATATAATTAAAGTTTAAATAGTACAAATTTTTTTTGCGAGATTTAGAGGAATTACAGTTTTAACACTAGCACAAAAACTCTTTGTTTCATAACCTCAATCTATATAGGTAAGCCATTAAACATATCTAAAATATAATAAGAAATAATAGTATAGTGGCATGAAAACAAATTAAGATTCTTTAAGAACTCTTTATGAATTTGATGATTAAACACATATTATAAAATTTATGTTCACAACTATTACTGATTAAATGGGCCAAGATGCCAAATAAGACAGCTAAAATGTCCCTTAGTTAAAAGTTTGACTTAAAGCTTACACTAAATGACATTTTGTGCTTTTGCTAAATAAACCTCTATGACTGTACATTCTGCCCCTGAGAAGCTGAGTGATATATAGTGTGTTGTAGTTAATTTGCTCATTTCTTGTGCTCCAAATTTGTTTATTGTCTCAAACACATTAGTGTTTCATCTGTTGATCAATATGTTGATAATGTAAAAAGTTTGATTGTGGATTCATAGCAAACTTAAGTTCCCTTTTTGTGTGGTGGTGTCTTTGAACATTTATTATTGAATATAAGAATAAGGTCTCAATAAAATATTTATTAGGAAGGGAATCTCGAGTTTCTGTTGCATGCCAGTAATAATAACAACCAACTATGTCTCAATCAATAATGTTGGCTGTCTGTTAGGAAATGCCTGCTCTTGCACTAGCATTCAAACTAGGTATATATATAACTTTGGACATGTTATAGGGAAGGGATTCTTTAGTTTGAAGGGATTTAAGTATAAAAGCTAGCTAGCTTTAACTAATTTACACCAAAATCACTGATTGCACCTTGAAGTACATTAGGTTATGTCATGGAATTCAGATGAGCCTGTATGTTGAAGTTCATCATATATTGCTTTATGTAGACAAGTAGATATTTGATACAAACTGGACATTAATTTTTGACATCCATTTATATCCTTTCAGGTATGGAATGAGAACAAGAACTGTTTTTATTTAAAAGCAGCTCTTTAAGGAGTAAAAGGTCTTTGTATGTAGTCAGTCCACAAATATATGGAAATATTGCAGTGTGTTATGCTTGGAGTGATTGGAGTTTTGTTACCTGATTGAGGAGGTCAAGACAGTATTTAAGTCAAGTCACTTTTCAAATAACAATTTTGAACATGTTGAATATCTGGTTGTACAAATATGTGGGTTGCCACTCTTGGACCCTTGAGCATGGTCCTTCACCCCGTGTGCTCAGATACTGTAGAATCGGGCATCAAGCTGGCATCCAACCCTGTAAATAACTGCCACAGAAACTACAGATATATATCTGTTGCCCGGTGTGCCGGGCGGCACATAAACAGACCCACAAACAAAGATATGGTCACTAAGGTCCAGATTCTTCACCAAAGCAAGTTGCTGTGTAATGAACTTGACTGTTTAAATAGAAAAGTGCAACCAACTAGTCAACAAGGTTAAAAATGCTATTTCAGAAACTACACCATGTACACACAATTCCTGCAGACATACTCTCTAAGATTTGCAGCTCACACATTCATCCAAACAATAACAACTACTTAGCTGACCTTTTGGAGATTAGTAGTCCATTATAATTAGAGGAGACAAGAGAAAAGTGCAATTGCAGATTGCTGGCTATGTAGTCACTACACTCATGGTCAATTGAAATGAGAAAGAACATTAATAGTCTATATATAGGAAATTGTAACTTTGTTATATTAGGGGACTTTAGTATAAGAAATTAGTACTTAAGATCACTAGGATGATCTTAATCTACATTAATGTAACACTTGTCTCGTACATCACGTCTGTGTGTCTCTTTATCACATCCTGCCTTAAATATCTCTCTAATTTAGTCCTTTCTTAATTTTCATAGCTATGAAGAAGATGATGTGTAGGCCACATGGGATAAGGAAGGAAGAACCAATGACAATTTAAGAGGTCAGTACGTCCCCAGAATGTTTTCTAATTATTTCAGTATTACATCAAGTTGTACCTTATATGTTTCTCTTTCACACAGTGTTGGGGTCATTTAAGCTGCTACGTGATGTGTGTTTTCTTTCAATTTAAGTTAAATATGAATGTTATAGTGTGTTTTATATCTCACATATCAAAACTAATATGTTATGGATGTTGTAGTTTATCTCCTGGTTTCCTTTGCACTATCAGGGTAGAAGATAAGTTAACACTGGAAAAAATGAAGAAAAAAGGGAATTTAGGCATGATCAAGCAGAGTAAGTCAGCTAGTGATATTACGCAAGGAATTCTGGACCGAAAAGATGACTTTGGGTGAGAAAATATGTTTCTTCCCTGTCGTGGTTTGTTTTAGTATTTAAAGAAATTTTGTGTGTATATAAAAGTTATTGATCTAAAACTTTCTGTTGACTTAATGCTCTAATTAAATCCCAGATCCTCCCTCAGTGGTTTCCAGAGCAGGCTGGGAACCAGGTCATTGTCACATGACAGTATTTTTCTGTCAGAACAGCGTCAGTCAGACCCTGAGCCAGCCAGGGTTCTTTCCCAGGAGTACGTCCATGGAAAAATTCAAGCACTGCAAGTGAGTGTGTGTCAGTCACAATGCTAGTGTTGCAGTTACATTACACACACTTACAGTATATTTCCTGTTCCTTGGTGTGTTTTGGTTAGTTGAAGCTACAGATGCAAAAGATGCACCTAGGCCCACCACCTCCGGTGTTGCCAGTTAAACAAACTGAAGACCATCAACACCCCACTGAAGTCCTGACATTGTCCAAAAACCTGCCGCACAAGGTAACCATCTTTATACACAACCTACGCAAACGCACATTTTTTGTGTTTGGATAGTGCATTCCTATCATCCATTACTTTATGTGACTGGAAGCCTATTTCTTTTCAACAGTTTTCTTTTTTTCCCTCAGGAAATACAGATGCCTACGTTTAGTAATATGTTTAGTAGAACTGAAACTATTCTTTTTTGATGCAGCCTTCATCTTATTATGTTGTCTTTAAAACCACTGGTTCTGTTCGCCTGAGGCTTGCCATTAAAAAGTTTCTTAAACTTAATAGACAGTAAAATCTTTTATCATAAAAAAGCTCACATTTCATAAGGACTGAGCTTATGCTTGAGCTTAGTAGTAGCCAGGGTCTTGAGCCATTATTGGGGCTTCATACTGTATGAATCATGTAAAACTGTTTCATAAAAATTATGGGGTCGATCAGATATTTTACAAAAAAAATCAGGTATTCATATGAACAGAAGGCAGCATAAACAGGAGTCTGCCCTTATAGGTCCAAGGTATTTTTATCAGCATCAGTACAGCCAAACCGATACATTTTTAGTGCCTACTTTACATACTCCATCATTTTTTATTCTGTCTCACCTGAAGTCTTCATCACAGGGAATTTTACCTCATCCAATCAGCCCTACACTGCCAGCATTTCATTCCTCTACACCTTCACCTGGGATAGATTTCAGCACCCTCCCTCGGGTTATCTCCTGTCTGGACAACTCTGCTGCTCGACATCGGATGTCCATTAAGCCTCGGAATCAGAGAGCCAGCACTAAGAGCAGAAGAATGCCCACCTCAGTGAGTTTGACTCATTCAATTCAATTAATTTGATTAATGATGTTAATACAACATTTACCTAGAAACATTATATATAATGTTCGACAAAATGCTATTTGCCTTAAAACTTCTTCAACTTTTTTACCCGGGCAGGATAAAAGCAAATTTCGCTCAGAAAGTATGATTATCCTTGAACGACCTCTAACTGACAGTAAACAAGAGGATGAGATGGATGTCACCAAGGAAATGACCAATGTATGCTCCTACTCCTCGCAGATCATTAGGCCAGGGATGATCTTTACCTCTCCTCCAATTAAAAGCTCATGTCCTGCTTCACCACTGAAATTATTGGTGACAGCCGATGATGAATATCAACCACATGATATGAGCCAATGTAAAGCAAAGGAAAAGCCTTCTGTGAGCACCAGTGCAGAAGTAGGAACTAAGCCGATACTGAAATCGGCAGAAGGAATGGTTGCCAAAATTCCTAGCTCAGTTGGTCCAACCAGTCATAAGAGGAGTGGAGACCATAAAGAGAGTCTGTATAGCTCCAGCTTTAAGGGTGTTGAAGGCAATGATGTGTCCACTGTAAGCTCTGTATATACACCATGTTCTGTTTCATTAGGTACTGAACAGGTTCAGCCTAAATCTGACAAAGAATTGAATACAGCAACAACTTATATTAAGAGAAGTGCATTGAACAGGAACAGAGTGCAAGATACAATGCAAGAACATAATTTTCAAGACCAGCCATTGAAACCCCTTTCACCCTTCGATTCCAAATTCGAGGGCAGAAATGTGCACAAAATCTGTTTATTACCACTTTCCAGTCAGGAGGGCTGCCTACAGGAGTCCACAACCCAACAACGGTCTCTAAGTTTTTCTGTCTCCTCAGGTAAAAGTCATGAAAGGCAGAGAACTGGAAGCTTTACTGGAGAGATGGAGCAAGCAGGGGGAAAGAGAGAGCATGTTGTCCCACTAATTAAACCATTGTCAAACCTCAAAACACAGGATCTATGCAGTAATACACAAGTAATGACATCACAGACAGGAGCTACCAGCACTCCAGCAGTTTCAACTAAGTCTAGAGATCTCACTATAACTGTGTCTGCTGCTCAAGAAAGTCTAGCAAATAAAATCAGAGACATGACAGGGGAGACTCAAGAGGGAGTTGATGAGACAAATGAGGAGATGAAAAGGAACGGGGTCAGTAAGGAGCAGAGAAAGGAAGGGAGAGCTTACGAAGTAAAGCTGCAAAACACTTCTCAATTAAAGGTCAATGTCAAACAGCATAACTCTGAGGTCAGGAGTCTGAGTGCACCTTGGTTGCCAGAATCGAATTCTCCTACAGCTGTAGGCCAGAATGACAGCAAGGTGGGGCCTGTAAGAGAACCTTCCAGAAGTCCACCTTTCTCTAACACTGAGCCTCCGTTATTCTCCAGTATTCGACCTCATAGTGCCAGAAGGGCCCAAGAGGGAGCTGGACTAATTACATTTTCTGGTAAGTCTGGTTTTATGTTTTATGAAACTACTTATATACACCAGAATCTAATCTGTGCAGCTCTCTATGGCCATTTTCACATAAATAATGCAGCTTGGATGGATTACCAGATCATTGCAGAGCACCGTGGACACAAACATTTATACAGTACATTCATTCACTTTAAACAATTTAAAGTAGCCAGTCTACTTTCTGCCATGTTTGTGGGAGGATATGCAAAACTACACAGAGGTGTGCTCAGGGTCAAGCCAGGGTCCTTTGAGCATTGAGGTGGCACCACTTTTTAGGGAAATGTTCATTTAATACATATCATTAAACCATTTCAATAAAAAAAGGGTGAAAATTCAGTGTTGCAAAGGCTTTACACACAGGAGTAGTAGTGAGGTATAGAGTCTGTAACTCAGAAGGAATTTATCATCGAGCACAAATTCATTAGTTATACAGACTTGAGTGTTTAGGCAAAACATGAAAAAGTGTGACCCAACATTCATTCAGCCACTTATTCTATCATATCTGTGTCCTTCAGTTCACAATATGCCCTTTTCATTGTTTGCATTGTTCATTTTAGTTCTTAATCTGCTATACAAACATGTTGCAGATAGCAGAAAATTAGATTTTAGTTGCACTATCTGTGCTCTACTGTTTGAGAACAGTGTCTCATGACTTCAGCCTAAATAAAGAATCCCTTAAACAAACACACAAGCTTCAGTACAGCTTCATTCAAGGTTAATAATTTTAATTATTAATAATATGCATTGTGTTCATTGTTAAATAAAAATAAAGCAGTAAATATTATAGCAGAGCCAATAAACATTTGAAATCTAAGAATTATATAATTATACAAATTATAGAATATGTACTATACTGTACATATACACTAAACATATGTTTAACTGACATTCTTTACAGATTTCCAGGCTTCAGCTCAGTTTCCAGGTTCAACTATTAACTTCACTACGAGTATGCCAGTGTGTGTGATGGAGAAAAGCCCAGTACAAACAAGTGCAAAAGAGTCAAGAGAGGCTTCCACGGAGCTCTCCTGGGTGACTCTAGCCCGAGAAAAGACCAAAAGCCTCCAGCAACTCTTTACAAACACACTGAATGATCTTGCTGGCCTGCAGACAGCCACACGACCAGCTGCATCACCACTAACACAAATGTCAAAACCCAGTGCAGAATCTATAAGGCCCAAACATGTAATGTCATCTGCACAGCCCTCTGTCAGTCCATTACAGACTCAACATGCTTCCTTAAGGGCAACACATCCAACTCACTCTCCAAATCCAATGTCTTCCATCAGCTCTGCACAGCCATCCATAGCTCAGTCAAGAGGAGTAGACTTCTCCTTAAAACACACTCATTCACCAATGAGTCATGTACAGCAATCTCATCTTGGTGCCAAACCAGGACAGATGTCTACTCACTCAGCTACAAAACCAGTGCATTTGACAGGAATTTATATACCACCTACCCAGTTGGCCCCTCAAACGACTGCAGCACAGCAGCATTTACCCCAGATGTCAATAAATCAGGCCGATCCAATCCAGCAATCTCTGCCACAAAGCATGGCAAAACCTCAATCATCACAATCGCTTCGTCTGTCATTGAGTCCAAAGCTGGCACATCATCATCCTGCTCATCAAGCACCCTTACCACTTTCACAGTCCAGACCACTTGTGGAAAACTTGTCCTTTTTGCCTTTAGGGACAGTGGATCACCTCCCCATACATCAGGGAAAAAGCTTAACAGAAAGCCAAGCACAGTATGCAGGCTTGGGGAGCAAGGCTTTACTTATCGAGCAATGGCAGTACCAAAAACCTGATGCAGTCAAGGTGAGGTTCTTGTATTTTTGCCCCATTTATAATGGATTAACCTTTAAATCAAGAATTATGTCCTTTTTGTTTTCTAAATTAGGTAGTGGACCAGAAATCTCCACCAGATTCTGAAACGTATGCATCTTTGGATGAATTATTGACCTTTTCCAGTTATAGCAAGTCTACAGGTATTGGTCTAATGCATATCATGTGCTTAAAACTCAATGTGACAGAAATTGTTTCTAACTAAATATGCCTGATTTTACACTTATGTCAGAATTACCAGTTTCCCCTGGGCTCATGAGGCTAGACCGAGAGGTCAGGTGTCAGAAGAAAGCATTACCACCTCCCTCACCTTCTTCATCATCATATCTTCAGTCAAACAGTGATAATAGACAGCCTTCCTGGATGGAGCTGGCAAAGAGGAAATCTATGGCCTGGAGTGATAAGACTATGGACTGAATTACATATAAGAGCATACCAAATTTTAAAATCCCAGAAAAAACTGAGAAGACAAAATATATGATGTTTCAAGTTTGTGTGTTTGTGTGATGGGAAAGAAATGGCAGATGAGAAAGCAGTGGAAGAAGGAGAAATAAAAAAACGACAAGTAAAGGAGAAGGAAGAAGGTTTTGTAGCTGCCACAAAAACACAATTACACAGTTCTCCAAATACCCTTTGTTATGGTGTTCTCAGGTTTATCACAGTGTTGTTTTATTAAGGAATAATCTACTGTATATACATTTATATTTACAAATCTATTTATGAGTTTTAGTTTTGCCTGACTAAATGTGATCAATTTAAATTATGGTTTTGTGTTTAATTACAAAATTAAATGCATATTAGAAGGGTAGTCTTTTATGTAAAGTTCATCTTTGGCTCATTAAGATATATGCATACAATGAAATTTAACGGTTATACAAGACAGTTTTTATCAATGAAACTTTATTTGGGGATTACAGTATTTGGGATTAAAAGGGATTTTGCAATCAAATGTTTTAACTGGTTTGAATTAGACTTTCATAAAGGTTATAAGTATTACTTAGAATAGTGTATACCTACAAACTTCGGTCAGTGTGTACATTTAAAAAAACATCTTGCATTTACCGTATAAATGTTTTTCAGGGGAATGGGGCCAGTGTTTACTGATATTTAGCACAAGTATTTCATAGTGCATATTTGATCAACGTGTTTAAAGCTAGAATTTGTAAAGTGTTATTTATTATTTAATGCAGTGTTTGTTAAAGTGTGGTCTGGGGATGCTGAAGGATCTTTGATGCATAGCTGTGGGAGTCTGTGGTTTTGTTTGTTTGTTTGTTTTTGTTTGTTTCAGTGGTGGAAATCACATGCTCCTGCCATCAACATCAATATATTTTCTTTTGAGCTTTTACAGTTATTAACATATCTGGCAGGTCACTTGTATGGATGGATACAATAACTCAACAACTTCTCAAATAAATAATGTAGACTTGAACGTGTTGTCTTCTGTCGGTTTAATGGTCGGGTATAATAAAATAAAAATCTCTAACGCATTTGATTTCGCACGACTCTGTCCTCTAGCGTTTGAATACAGACACAGCAACTTTAGACACGGTGAAAACAACCCTCCTGTAAAAGGGCGGGGTTAATGGCGACTGCCGATGGGCGGTGTTTATGGTGAAGGTTGATTGAGAGCTCAACATTAGTACGTTTGAACCGCGGCTCGGTAGTCTTATTATTTTACACTCAGTACGTTTTAACAGCTGGAGTCGTCGCTGGCTTTTTTATCACAACGAAACGAGTGTATACGGAGCCTCCGCTGGCGGTTAGAGTGAGTATAAAAACTTGTGTTTTAGTGGGTTTGTGAGCTAACACGCCTGTTGTGTCTGATAGATTGGGGCTCTTCCGACAGGTAACGTCAGCTAGAGAGACAGGAAGGCTGAGGTAGTGGGTGCACCCCGGTATTTATTCTACCGAAACGAAAGAAATCCACTTTTAAAATGGCTTCTTATTTTTCTTCTCTTTGTCTCATTAGGCTGTGCCTTAATAGGGGTTTAGCTCCAGCTAGCTAAGCCCATTATTGTTTGTTTATAGCTAGTAACGAGGCACTGATATGACCGTCCCACAGCTGGCTAAGGATAGATAGATGGAGAGAGAGAGAGAGAGAGAGAGAGACGCGGCTAGCTCTGTTAGCTAATACAGTGTTAGCTCATTAGCCACACAGCTTCTTCAGTCAGCTGCTTGTTTCCCAGAACTGGTAAATCGGGTCTCTTTCCACATCGAAGCTGAATTCTCTGATGCATTGTAATCTCGTCACTAATAGTTGGATTCTAACTTGACCTTCCGTGTGACGTTATAGTTTTTTTTTCTTGTTACAGAAGTTGAAGAGGAAGCCGCCGCCGCTGCGACTCATGTGCTATACACGGTAGGAGGTTAGCTTTTGACGCGACACACTCAGGGTAATGATGTCTCGGCTCGGTCAGGGCGGCTTTCTGAAGCGTTGAAGGAGGAAGAGGAGGAGGACCGCGTGACCGCGGGAGGCGAGAGGAGCCAGGGCCGCCGCCGCCGCGCACAGCCGCTGAAATGAGATGAGGCTCAGAAATGGAACTGTTGCCACTGCCCTCATCTTCTTCACCTCGTTTCTCAGTCTGTCCTGGTACACCGCCTGGCAGAACGGAAAGGGTAAGTGAAACACGAGTTTAACCACAAAGTGTCACCAGGCATATTTAATCAGTTTAAAGGAAAACTAGTAATGTTGTCAGTTATGTGCCTCAATGACGTCACTGTTGGGGCGAATTAAAGGCCAGGTTTTGCAGTTGAAAGACCAAAACCTTCCTTTTTCTCTTTCTCTCTCACACACACATTTTTCGATTGTTGTTTCACATCATATTAATGACAGAATGTAGTGCAGCTGAGTTGCGTCACAGAATGGGCTCCGGTAGTTATTGATCTATGATGAGCCCAGTGGCTTTGACAGGCTGTATTAGAATGAAGCTGAACAGTGTACAGATAAGGACATTAGGGAGCTGGACAGAAGGACCAAGATACCCTAGGATGGCGCTAAAGTAAGACTGGCACCGCTGTAAGCAGGCAGGCAAACGGCATTGCGCGAAAGGCAGAAAAATAATTATTAATCAGAGTGACAATAGGCAGCACGTAGCAGAAAGACGTTTCATCGAGCAAAGCTAGCTAAGAATTTCATCACAAGAAAATATTGGACGTTGCTGAGTATTCTACAGTATATGGTAATTAGGGATGGGGAGTCACCAGCGACTTCCAGACATCCCGAATCGATTCGTATTGCAATTCTATAAGTATTGCGACTTACAAACATCCCAATTCAATTTATTTTGTAAAAAGATTTTGTTACAATTTTAAACATCTTTGCAAATAATTTCACTCCTGCCACACACAATGCTGTGGTGCCTGCCAGTGTGTGAACAGTTTAGAGCTCACCACCTGTAGGATTATAGAGGAACAACACAATTTTATAAGCCAAATACAAT
>JAOTRS010000047.1:22618612-22634388 GCA_028565755.1 Dinotopterus cunningtoni | reverse complement strand
ACAGTTTATCATCTATATATAATATGATTAGAAATCACTTTGGCTATCATAATCTTTTAAATCGGGCAATATGTCACATCTTTAGGAGGAAGGAGGGACCCAGCAGCAGAAGACCACATTGGACTGCATTTCACTCAGCCAAAACCAGACTGGGCGATTAATCGAAAAGTAATTGAAATCGACATTCAGAACCTATAATCGATTAAATTTTCCCAAGTCGATTATTCCGATTACTTTCCCTTTAGAATCACTACTGCATGTGGAGTCACGTGACCCCGCTCCGTTACGTTATTCCGCCGACATGTCGAGCATGGAGAGCTTAAACACTAAGACAACTGAGCAATAAGAGCAGCTTGTACCAAAGAAAAACGCAGTCTCCGTTATTTGGACACATTTTGGCTTCAGTAAGGATGACATCGAACAAAATGAAGTCAGATGTAGACACTGTAGAAAAACAGTTTCGACGCCCAAAGGTAACACCACCAATTTGTTTCAACACTTGAAGCACAATCACGTTACTGAATATGAACAGTGCATGGCTCAAAAAAAACAAAGAGACCGACAAGCGCCCAACAACAAGTGCCTCCGCAAAGCAGATGTCTATGTGAGAGGTGGCAAAAAAATCAAAAAATGAATAAAATAATCGTTCATTAATCGTAATCGAGTTAAAATGTTCAATTAATCAAGATTTTGATTTTAGGCCAAATCGCCCAGCCCTAGTGGTAACTCTCTCAAACCCCCCCTTTATGAGAAATGCTTAAATGCAAAGCAAGTCCACACCCATGAATTGTTATTTACATCTTTCTTCTACAAAGATGAAGATGAATCCTTTTATTGATAAACACCTCCTCTCCTTTAAATGCAGGTGGTTTCTCTTCACTCTCTTTCACCCACAGTTAGAGAATTTACTTCCCACCTTCCTCTTTGCTGTACTAGATCCTAGCTGTGGAGAAGCTAATTTTAGGTATGTAAATTGGGACATCACTTGTCCACCCCCTAGAAACTCAATCTTGCACACTTCTCCCCGCATGGAGGACAAATGAAAGAGTGGCATGGTGTATTATTCGAATAAGGAATTGCTGTTCTTTTAGCAATGCAATCGCTAATATTTGCAGTGACGTCCACATCTGCATTTTCTGCAGCTTATTCTCCAGGCCAAGTTTTTCTATCACTGTGTCTATGTGATGGCACTTGCTCCTTGCTTACACGTTGCCATCCTTTCATCCATGACCTAGTTTACGTTTTCTCTGTCTGGTCTCTGTTTCTGCAGTAGGAGATGATGTGAAATGAGGACATGTTTTCATTTTTATTTATTTCTGCGTTAGTGCTGGTGAAGTGATGCATTTCTGTCAGTGGGTCAATCCTCATGTACACAAACAGGCTTCACAGTGATTGTGTGTGAGTGCGTGGGATATTTAATGTGTCTTTTTATTATTTTTTTCTGGAAGTTTAGAGATATTTTTTGGATACCAAAATGATCATTACCAGTATTTCTTTGGAATGGCCAGGAGCCTACATGGAAAGACACTGTGTGCGCTGTGTTTATCCTTGCATGTGGGTGTTTGTGTGATTCAGCTAGGTCACAGGTCCATGGCTCTGCAAGGGTGTAGGAGAAACGAAGCTCTTTATTTTGACTGCTTCATGTAATTAGTTCCACACACTCCTCCACGTACATCTTTATTTTATTTTTTTTTTAGCCCAAGGTCTCTCACAAGCATATCTCAGTATGCTCTAAATACATTGCAGTGTGGTTCTTCTGTCTATGTCTCTGCTCTCCCTAAATCTTAAGAAGAGTACTGTATAATAGAGTCAGTGTAATGGCTTTGCCTTGGAGGCTCTTCACCCTGCTTCTCAAAAGCACTCTTGTTTCCAGTGTTTATTAGCCTGGGATTGGAAAGATGCAGGGTACATCCTCTCAGTTTGCACTGGTCACTGACGTTTGTGCATATCTGAAAAATGGTATTCTCACTGCTCAGTAGCAGCTGGATCATGGGTATGAATGCGTAGACAGTGCATGATAAACGTAGAAGAAGAGGGCGATTTTAAAAAAAAAAAAAAAAAAAAAAAGTGTCTCAGCCAAGTTGTAGTGGTCTGATACAGACTTTTTTACCCTTCAGAGAGGCAAAGCATAATGTCTAAAATATTTGTGTACATACAGTTTTTTTTATCTTATTTAATTAAAAGTTATGTTTGATTTGTAGAATTCAGGAAAGAAAGGTCACAAATAAATTTAAAGACTGTTCACACCATGTATTCTGCAGTTTCTGTGGTGATGGGGATTCCTACTGTGAAGCGAAAAGTGAAGTCGTACCTGGCAGAAACGTTGCATTCGCTCATCGACAAACTCTCACCTGAAGAAAAGCTTGACTGCGTAATCATCGTTTTTATAGGGGAGGTGAGTGTGTATTAAAGAGGTGCAGGGTTTTTTTTCCCCCCTAGTGAATTGATAGCCTAATTGTTTGATCTGTTTTTCATTCAGAATCGAATGACGCAGAAGTGATTTGGCAATTTCTCTTAAAAAAATATTTAAGCATTACACTATGTATATAATATACCACAACGTCTACTGAAAATACACATTGCTTCCGCAACGGTCTATTCTTTTACAGAGAGAACGTGAGGATAACATGAGCAATGCAAGAACACGTTGCAAGCATTGCAAATTATCTTTAGCAAGAATGTCCAACTGCAGTAAAAAGTAGTTTGCATAAGGTTGAAGTGGTTTGTGTTTCTTGCAGAAGCTGTGGTATATTGCCAATAAATATATCTGTCCTAGATTATGTAATGTTTGACAAACAATGCCAATATCAAACATGGCAAGCACAAATTAGGAATTCATTTTTGTGCCCATAAGAGAAAAAAATTGTTCCTAGTCATTTATTTATTTATTTTTGCAACTTGATCCTAAAACTTGATCAAACACACTTGGCATGTTGGTGTAGTGGTTACATTTACATTTACGCATTTGGCAGACACTCTTATCCAGAGCGACTTACATTTTTTTTTATCTCATTACACATCTGAGCAGTTGACGGTTAAGTTCCTTGCTCAAGGGCCCAACAGTGGCAACTTGTTGGTTGTGGGGTTTGAACCTGGGATCTTCCAAACCGTAGTCCAATGTCTTAACCACTGAGCTACCCCTGGTTACCACTGTGGCCTTGCAGCTCCACGGTCTAGGGTTCGAGTCCTGCCTGTATGTGCGTGTATGTGTCCCCTGCAGTGAATTGGGCACCCTTTCCAAGGTGTACCCTGCCTTGTGCCCAAAGCCCCCTGAGATAGGCTCCAGGCCCCCCGTCACCCTGTAACAGGATTAGCATATTGAAGATGAATAAATTAATTAATGAATTTAACAGCATGTCAACATTTTAAAATAAATATTTTAGTATTTTTTTAAATACTTTATTAACTGTAGGTAATATATCTGCTTGGTATAAATTGGACAATAAACATTAATGCTGTCAAACTGAACAAAAATGTGCTGTTCTTATCACATACTGCACATCCAAACACGGTTATTTTTACGTATTTTTAATATCCTTTAATAAAAATAAGTCATGTTTTGCATATTGTGTTGTAGATGGCAAGAATATTGGCCATCATATTTATTATCCAATGTGAATGTCTATAGAAATACTCTTTATATTTTTCTTAACAACACTCTGTAACACAATTTTCTGTTAACAAAATACAGTTTCTTCTTTTTCTCTAGACGGATATGGATCATGTGCATAGTGTGGTCTCAGGCCTTGAGAAAGAGTGAGTGATATAATTTTATCTGTCATTTATGCACTTTTTGGCTGCTAAAAATCAGGCCTCTAGTAAATAAATTATTTCATTTGTGTCATACAATAATTGCTTCAGTCACACATTAGGTCATGGCAAATGCCTTATTGTAGAGTTAATGATTGACCGCTAAAAACTGTAGCCTATTTGTTGAACATTTTCTATAAAATATCTTTTGATGCTTAGTTTGACAACACGATGCATTGAATTTCTCTTTTAATTACATTTTTATTGCATGTCCATACAGAATTATGCATGCAGGTGCAGAGCACTCGAGTGATGTTCATCCAAGTGATGAGAACATGTAAATACTCATGATTTGAACATACTGTATTACCGCTTATTTTTCTTGTCTTTTTTTTATTTTATTTTTTTATCAGATTTTCTGTAGAGCTGAATTCAGGGCTGTTGGAAGTCATCTCTCCGCCTGCAAGTTACTATCCAGATCTCAACAACATTAAAGAGACCTTTGGGGACTCTAAAGAGCGAGTAAAGTGAGTGCAACATTTATCTGCAGCACCAAAAGGCTTCATTACTGCTTCTTCCTGTCTTAATATCTATATTGTGGCACAGGTTGTGTTATTGTGGTTGCTGTTATTGTGCTTGTTGTTCCTGTGTGCACATGGGAAGTTATTTATATAAAAATATTGATAAGCAATTAAAAAGACAAAGTACAGACTTTGACAACAGTATGCTCAAAACTCTATGAAAAGGTGATCGCCTTTTTTGTTTCTTTTTTTAGTTTAATTATTTTTTTCCCAACTATCTATATACACTACCAGTCAAAAGTTTCTACATTGTAAAAAGAAAAATTGCTAAAGGCCAAAATATGCCTGCTAAATGTGACTTCTACTTATGCTCCGTAAAGCCTTCAAAACGGCTATAATCTGAGGTGCTGTAAATGTGTGATTTGAGGCTGTCAAACTCTAAACAGGGCAGGTTGAGGCTATTGGGTACTGATCGGAAGATCGGGGGTTCAAACCCCAGAACCGCTATTGGTCTTGCATTCCAGGGTCTTCATGTTTAGCCCTTAAGCCAATGCCGTTTTCCTTATCTGCTCCAAGGATGCTGCATCCTGACTGACCTGACGCTCTGACCTCAGCCTTCTAACTGGGATGTGCAAAAAAATAAATATTAACTATTTCTCTGTGCTGTAATAATTGAATCCTAAATGAACTTCTCTGGAGCAGAGATGGGTTTTAGTCTTGCCTTCCTGCAATTACTTCATTAGAACAAGTTTCATCATAGTGCTCAATGGGTTTTGCAAATGCCCTTGACAATACTGTTCATGCAGAACCTATTACAGAACAACTGACCTTTGTGTCTTAAAATAACAACTGACTTTTTGTTGTCGTTATTTAATTACCCAATGCCATATGTGTTATTTCAGTGTTTTGAAAAAAAAATCCAGCATCGTTTTAGAATATTGAAAATAAATCCAAACCTGTGTCCAAACTTTTGACTGGTACTGTAGAGGTCGTCTTTAAAGAGCTTCTTAATATGTTCTTGTCTTTCCCTGACTCTCTGCATTTCTGTCTCTACCTCTTTAAGTATCTCTCCCTCTCTTATCTCTTTATGTTCCTCTGCATAATTATAGTTTAAGAAATCAGTATTTCACAGGCAAAACCTCTAAAGTGCTTTAGTTTAGGAGTTTACATCTTTGTGTGTGCAGAAACCAGAGAATTATAGCACTGCTTATTGTGGTTTGTGTAGAAGAGACACGGAAACGGACACGTCTTTCTTTATACCTTGCTACAAATATTGCAACCTAAATAGGATGTACAGACTGAGAACTTGCTTTGTCTTTGACTAAAATTGTTGTTTTCCTAGATTTTGAACCTATCAAAGTGTATCAACTAATGATATCGTTTCCCAGGATTTTAGCTGCCTACAATGATTGATGGCAATATCAATGTGGCCATAGTTTTAACAGTTGCCCCGAGCACTTATGCACAGCGTGAGAGCACAATTTGATTGGATCTCTGTTTAAGGAATTCACACACTTTTGATAATTGGGTTTGGGCTTTTAAGGATTAAAGCCTAATAAATGCCTTTATTTGGGAAGAATGTAAATACTGCAATGCATCCACACTGTACAGAAATCGAGGCCTTTTACATAATTGGTGTATCGGTTACGTTGATGAACCATTCCAGACCTACAGCGGTTGGACAATGAAAAAACATTAACAGCTGCTCTGTACTCTTTGCAGATGGAGAACAAAGCAGAACTTGGACTATTCATTCCTCATGATGTATGCAGTCAGCAGAGGAGTTTATTATGTCCAGGTAACAACAGCATTGAATCACGAGCTTAAGCACCTAACATTAGTAAGGTTATATAACCACACTCCAGAAACATATATTTTTTTTATTACTAACACTTTAAAATGCAAAAAAAATACTTGAAATTTAATCAAGTGCATAGCTTGTTCTCTTGCGATAATTTCTTTGTAATAATTTATATATTTTTTAAAGTAATAAACAAACCATTACAAAATATTTTAAGTGCAAAGATAAATTCCATTTTTAGAACATATTGTCTAGATTTATATGAACTGCAGTGTTCATGCTGTGATGTTCTTCTAAAAAATGTCTTAGCCTAAAGGTTGCTGTGGAAACCTGCTCTCAGTGCAGTAGTGCATTGCAATAAAGAGAACAAATTCTCTACTCGAGAAGACCATAGTGGTTAGTTGCATCTAAGGTTTCAAATATTTTTTTTCATCAATTATTCTTGTAATTATTTTTTCACAGTAGCATTAATGGAATTCTGCATCATTTTGTTTTATAACTTTTGTATGCCCATGAACAAACTACTTGGGAATGTGCCGGAAGGTAACTTTGCCAGAGTAGCGATTAACATCTGCTCTAGGGTGTTTTCTGTTCTTTTCTGAAACACAAGAGATAAGAATGCAACTCCTCCCAGGCATTGAACTTAGCCAACAATCAGGTGAAATTTACAGTATTAAATACTTAGTCTAGTTGTTTTTGATGTCCGAGAGCTCCAGAATGTTTTCTTTTGAGATATTTGTGCATAGCACTTGTGCACAGCATGAGAGCACAATTTGATTGGATCTTTGTTTAAGGAATTCACACACTTTTGATGATTGGGTTTGGGCGTTTAAGGATTAAAGCCTAATAAATGCCTTTATTTGGGAAAAATGTAAACACTGCAATGCATCCACACTGTACAGAAATCAAGGTCTTTTACATAGTCTGTGTAATTGGTTATGTTGATGATCCATTCCAGACCTACAGGGGTTGGACAATGAAACTGAATCACTGGCCAAATTAGTGTTGGAGGTTTTAAGGGGCAAATTTGACCAGCCTGGTGGCCAATCTTTATTGATTGCACATTCCACCAGTCGGAGCAAAGTGTGAAGGTTTAATTAGCAGAGTAATAGCACAGTTTTGCTTAAAATATTGCAATGCACACATTATGGGTGACATATCAGAGATCAAAAGAGGACAAATTGTTGGTGCGCGTCTCGCTGCCGCATCTGTGACCAAGACAGCAAGTATTTGTGATGTATCAAGAGCCACGGTATCCAGGGTAATGTCAGCATACCACCAAGAAGGACGAACCACATCCAACAGGAGTATCTGTGGACGCACACAGGAGGAAGCGGTCCGAAAGGGATGCCCGGGTGCTAACCCAGATTGTATCCAAAAAACATAAAACCACAGCTGCCCAACTTACTGCAGAATTAAATGTGCATTTCAACTCTCCTGTTTCCACCAAAACTGTTCGTCGGGAGCTCCACAGGGTCAATATACATGGCCGGGCTGCTGTAGCCAAACCTTTGGTCACTCGTGCCAATGCCAAACATGGGTGTTAGTGGTGCCTGCAGCGAAAATCTTGGGCTGTGGACAATGTAAAACATGTATTGTTCTCTAAGTCCACCTTCACTGTCTTTCCCATATCCAGGAGAGTTGTGGTGTGGGGAAGCCCCAAAGAAGCGTACCACCCAGACTGTTGGATGCCCAGAGTGAAGCATGGGGGTGGATCAGTGATGGTTTGGGCTGCAATATCATGGCATTCCCTAGGCCCAATACTTGTTCTAGATGGGCGGGTCACTGCCAAGGACTACCGAACCATTTTGGAGGACCATGTGCACCCAATGGTTCAAACATTGTATCCTGAAGCGGGTGCCTTGTATCAGGATGATAAATACACACAGCAAGACTAATGATAGTGGTTTGATGAACATGAAAGTGAAGTTGAACATCTCTCATGGCCTGCACAGTCACCAGATCTAAATATTATTGAGCCACTTTGGGGTGTTTTAAGTTATGAAACGTTTTCCTCCACCAGCATCACATAGTGACCTGGCCACTATTCTGCAAGAATCATGGCTCAAAATCCCACTGTGCAGAACTTTTATCTGTCATTCCCAAGACAAATTGATGCTGTATTGGCCGCAAAGGGAGGCCCTACACCATACTATTTAATTATTGTGGTCTAAAACCAGACGTTTCAGTTTCATTGTCTAACCTCTGTATTTAAAACATTCATATTCTGGTTTTATATTCTGCTAAACTTGTTTTTTGTGTGGGAGCGTCTGTGCTTTATGAAAGCAATGCCTTCTTACTTTAATCAATATAGCAACTGTTGTCTAATGCCTAAACCTGCAAAATTATTAGTCTCACCTTCCTGTCATCACACATTTGTTTCTTTCTTCACTTTCCATATCCTCCTTCATATTATGTTTAATATTTTCAAGTTTTCCAGACTTTTGATTATTTTATGTCTAATTTGTCACAATAGTTAATCTGTTTAGTGTCTCCATTTCTCTGTCCTCTCCTCCCATGCCATGCTGTCTTACAAGTGGGGAAAGGTATCACTTTCATGCTTTGTCTTTAACATAGGTCATGTTAGGCTCTGTACCATTTATATACGTGTTTGAGAGAGAAGCTGTTTACTTTTTGTGTGCTTATTTAAGAGAAAAACAGCTTATTAATTGCACAATTGAGGCTTTTCTGGCTCAGCTACATCAGATAATTAGCTGGATTAGTTCACTTGGTGAGGTTCTATGATTTTGCAGTGATCTACCTGGCAGATGCATACAGAATAAGGCACATTTCTGTAGAAATTACGGAGGACAGACTGCATGTACTCGTTTTATGGCCGTGGCATATGACTACAACACGGCCACTGTGGCAGTGAGAGAGAAACACTACAATGTCACTTTGAACAAGGCAACTATTGTGTGACAAAATACAAAATCTAATTTGCTTAAGAAATGATGCTTTTGTGTTCTGTAAGAACTCCAGACACTGTGGATTCTTAAGAAAACTAAAATGAATAAAATAGTTGGTCAAATTATAAAACCTCACCAGATAAGATTAGTCCAGCCTGAAAAAGCTGTTTAATTTTCAGCTCACTCTAACCTGGCTTTTTATCTCATAGTTAGAAGATGATATTGTTGCAAAGCCCAACTACTTTGCCACTATGAAGAACTTTGCCCTGCAGCTGGCTTCTGAAGATTGGATGATCCTAGAGTTCTCCCAGCTAGGTTTTATTGGTAAGACCATAATGTTAAAATGTTTAAAGTATGGCACAATGGAATTCTGAGCTTCTTGGTTGACTTGCAAAGCTTTTAATTGATTCGTAAATGCACACTCTTCCTGTTAGGTAAGATGTTCCAGGCTCCTGATCTGAATCTTATAGTAGAGTTCATATTCATGTTCTACAAGGAGAAGCCTATTGACTGGTTGTTGGACCACATTCTCTGGGTAAAAGTTTGCAACCCTGAGAAAGATGCTGTAAGTCTGTTTATTTTTTTTTTCCTGTGCATGTGTACATTTTTTTTTTTTTTCTCCAGATCATCTTTCATGTAGTACTGTGTACATCTCTTATTAAGAGATGTCTTGTTAAAGTCAAGATGGCTCATTGTCTCTTTTCTTTTGTAGAAACACTGTGAGAGACAGAAGTCCAGTCTGCGGATTCGCTTCAGACCATCTTTATTCCAGCATGTGGGCCTGCACTCTTCGCTTGCAGGGAAAATTCAGAAACTCACGGTAAAACAAACAAACAAACACACACATATATACATTAAAAGGCAAAGTGTAGACTTGATACTTTTTCATCTTATGTACAAGTCTTAAAAAATGTATTCTTGCCATGCACTGATTCTTTGTGCTGTTGAGAGAGGCAAGAGCAAAATCTCAAGAATCTCATGCTTGCAATGATGGGCTGTAATCATAATAAATGTTTGTAGGAGTAATAAAAGCCCCTGTAAGATTTGGCTATAAATCCCCCCCACCCCCACCCCCCCAGTGTGCTGCATCAATAATGATCTCTCTTGGTTGCTCTATTTCAGGACAAGGACTTCCTGAAGCCACTGCTACATAAGATCCATGTTAATCCACCAGCAGAAGTGTCCACCTCTCTTAAGGTATATCAGGGCCACACACTGGAGAAGACCTATATGGGAGAGGATTTCTTCTGGGCCATTACCCCCATGGCAGGAGACTATGTGCTCTTTAAGTTTGACCGTCCAGTCAGCATAGAACGGTAATTCTTGTCTGACTTTTGAAGTGGTCTACTTCTGTCTGTCTAGCTGTAAAGTTGGATTTTTAACAGTGATTTCTCACTCAGCTCTGACATACCTCTGGATTCATTTGTTTTGTTCACTGTGAGTCAGAGTCCAGAGAAGCATACACTCATGCAGGCTCTGCATATGCTTCCAGCAGGCTGTCAGACTTGCTTTGAGAAAGCTAATAAAGAAAACTGTCTGTATCCACTAGAGCCATGCTGCATTCTCATTAGCAAACAGGCTCAGACAATGCTAATCTGCCAGAATAAGAACCTGTCTCCCACAGCCTCGAAGCGAAGAGTCAAGTGACATGGAAACAGACAGAAAGCGAGTGTGAAAAGGTCTGATTTGTGTTTAGAGGAAGTGAGGCATGGATAAGAGAGATGTTGTGACATGAGAAAAACAAACAAAAAAAAGAAACATGATCTGTACTACTAGAGTATATGAAGTATGAGGGAGGCATACAGACAGTTAATGTCTCAAGAGTATAAATTACACCTTTGTTTTGTTGTGTGTGTGTCTGAGGCCTTCATTACTGTGTTGAGCTCGATTCTATGTAATGTCTGAGGAGTAACATAGTAACGTGACCACTTTGTCAGGTGTGACTAATTAGATGGGACTGTAGACAAGACTAGATGTGACTATATCTAATGCCCTCTTTAATTTATTCATCTATGAATGTTGGCTGCAAATTCACAAGTATGTGCATGTACATAAATATACAGACAAAAATCTATGGATATTTATATTTCTTACACTTGACATTTGATTGACAGGTTCCTGTTCCGCAGTGGAAATCAAGAGCACCCAGGGGATAAAATTGAGAACACCACAGTTGAAATTCTGCCATTCTCGGTGAGACGCTTGTTAAAATGTGGCAAAAAGGATCCTTAACTATATTCAGCAACGACGTCATGATGTTCTGTCACTCCTGACTTGACAGCAGTTTGAGCGCTTTCATTAGTTCTAAATTTGCACATGAGCCGTAGTTCTGTCTGTACTCTAGCCTGTCACTGTGTGCTAATTTTAGCCAGCAGCAACTTGTGCTGTTCTAATAATGAAGCAGGAGCACACAACCCTGCTGGGAAATAGGGCTTAGTGAGCCTTTGATGCCTATTAAAGGGTTGGCTTTGCTGTGTGCTTCCTGTATATAAAAGTTGTATTAATAGGAAGAAGGTTCATAAGCATGTTAATATTGAGGGTTAAACCATCCAGAATGCCCATGTTATGTTTTTAATCTTTTATTTGTTAACTTTCTCATGAATTCTAAGTGCTGGAGATTTTTTTTTTTCAGGACACAGAACTGAAGACCAAAGAGAAGTACAAACAAACAGATGACCATTTTTACAGAATTGGTAAGTTGCAGTTTAAATGTTTGCTTTTAAGGCATTTTCTTTCCTAATGTTCATCCCTTTTGAATCTCAATAGCTGAGTTTGAGAATGGAGTGGCTGAGGGCAAAGTGGATGCTGCCCTTAACCCAGTGGCTGCTGTGCGTCTGACTGTTCAGAAGGATTCTGCTGTGTGGGCTATTGTCAGTGAGGTTAGCCACTCAAGCACTTTGACAAGTCACCTCTCAGTTACTGTTATCACTCTAGCACTGCACTACTTCATCAAGCTATCACTAATTAAAATTTCCATATTAGCACAATTTTATGTTCTTTAGGGCATTTAATTTTGGTCATGAAATGCTGACATATGTTCCTTATGTATGTGCTATTTCTATTTTTTTCCCTTAGATCCACATAAAGAGACTTGCCGGATAGCTGTATGTAGGTCTTCACCATTCACACTCCAAGGAGGCCATGTTGTGCTGTAAAGGCCCTTGCAGGGATTTTAACAGTGACGTTGTCAAAGCGCATGGACGCTACCAATCACTGTCACTTTAAAGATTGCTGGCTTACCCTCTCTTCATCCCATTATATTTCTCTCTTCATACTTCTCCTCCTGTTTTTTTTTTCTTTAGCCATTCTTTTTTTTTTTCAGACTTTACTTTCATGCTTTTTGTTTAGGACTTTAAACATTTTGTCAAGACACTTCCTTTTTTTCTGCTTTTCGATGTGAATACTACTGTATAAAAGGCGCTTTCTGAGGGAGATAAAGTAGACACTGAAGTTTCAGCCTTGAGGAATTGTGTTTAGTGCTGTATTTAATAAAAGGTTGGTGTTTGTAGGCTTGTTGGCTGACACTAAAGAGAAGGTGGTTCTTCCCACTGAAGAATATTACAAGTACTGACTCCTCATGGACACTCCGTTCACGATCAGTAAAAGAGTAGGATGAAACAAGGCAAAAATATTTTGGTGTATTTTGTTTTACTTTAATTTTTTTAACATTGGTATATATTTTACACAAAGTTGTCAGGATGCAAAAAGATTTTTCTATTTAAAAAAATTGTTTTTCACTTCTTGAGTTTAACAGTACAGAGATGGGGAACTCTGTTCAAGCATATTTTATTATGTTCAGGAAACAGTTTGTTGCAATGACTACTTTGCCAAAATGGTTGTTAAGGAAATTTGTAAAGAACAGAAACTATAGTGCAGATCTCCTGTTTAAAAGGGTGGTCTGCCTACCCTTTGTCCTTTGATATAAACCAATCAACAATTGCCTTTCATAGGAAGGGACACTCTTATTTTGACGAACTATAAAGGTGATTTAACTTATTTGAAATAAATGTTTAATTTGTACAAGAGTTTTTTTATGCTGTGAAAAGTTTGTGATGCAGAACACACAAATAATTTGGTAAATTTTTGACTTCTAAATGGTTTTAAAAGATTGAAAGTGAGGTATTTTGGTCATGTTTTTTTTTTTTTTTTTTTCCCTTCCCCGCCCCCTCCCCAAAAGGGTGCAGGTCCCCCACGTTTGTGCCTTATTGTCCAGAATGGGACTGCCTCTCTGTCAGGAGTAACTCGGGCTAGGATGCCAGTTCAGTTCTTGAAAAATCACACCTTTTTATTTACTTTATGCTTGTCTGACCCATGTATCTGATAACTGCTGATCTGTCAGAGATTTGTGGAGAGCTGCAATAGAACAAAGTTTTATTTACATTCAAAAGGACTGGAATTAGTAGTTTTGGTACCTGCTGCTCTGTGTTTAGCCCACATTCTGTACATAGTCCATATGCAACAGTGACTATCGAATACATGATCTTTTGTTATATGTATTTTCCAGTTTGGTTCACTGTTTTGAGCAGGGAAAACAAAAACCATAGAATGATGAATATTAAGAATTTTTTGTAGTTTGAACTGTTAATTCTCTTTAGTGTATGGCTGAAGATTTAGTATAGTGAGAGGAGAAGCATGCTGCTTATGGGCATTTAAGTAGAATGTCTCTGGAAATGAGTGCCACAGTGGCATAGTGCTTAGCACCGTGGTCTCGCACCTCCGGCTTCCCACCCTGGGTCTGTGTGTGTGGAGTTTGCATTTTCTCCCCATGCATGTTGGGTTTCCTCCAGGTACTCTGCTTTCCTCCCACAGTCTAAAGACATGGAGAGTAGGCTAATTGGTGTTCCTAAATTTCCTGTAATGTTTGCTTGTGCGCCCTGCTATGGATTGGCACCGTGTCCAGCGTGTACCCTGCTTCGTGCCCTGAGTTCCAGTCTATGTGACCCTGTCCAGGAGAGTGAGGCAGTCTCTGGAAATGGTTCAGTCTGTTGAATTCTATGGTTTTTGGCTATTTGCTAAAAAACGACAGTGTAACTGCTGTATGTACATTTCCCCCAAGTGCTCTCGTCTCATTAGATTGTATAGATGTTTTAGAATTGATATGATTTGAGCTAGAGAAATCATACCATTTACTATTATGCACCAGTCAAAACATATGACCAGTAGATCTTTCATGCACATCACATTTTACTTACATATCATCTGCTTGGGGTAGATCAAACAGGTGAAATCTGCTGAAAACGTGTGTGTATATATTTGTTTACACATTTTTAATGTTTGATTTATAAACATATTCCTAAATGAGGATATGTAACGGTGTACTCAGAGAATGTGCCGTGTCTGAAATACAGTCTAGAACAAACTTGACTGGTGAAGGTACCATAGTATGAATGGCATCTGGCCAGGCAATTTAGGGTTCCTGCTGTTTTATTTGACTTAATGTCAGAATTCTTGTACATGGTTGCTTTTGTATAGAATGAGGATTAAATTCTCAGGAGGCTGAATATAACCCTCTGCCACCCTTAGTCCACTGTCTTAACCTCCCCATATTGGGATGAAAAAAAAAAAAAAAGATTCCCCATGTCTGGTACATCTCGGCTTTTTATGTGCCTTCATATGTGCATTGTTTTCAAGTTGAAATTTATTTAAGTTAAGATTACACAAATAAATTAAACCTGATCTAAATTGTAGTTTTCTGTTTTAAACTTCTGTACCTCTGTGCATTAGCCAGTCTTTCATGTTCTACTTGTAGACCTTCAGATGCATTTAAACTACTGAGAAAACAATATCAGTGAATCAGTTAATGCTTTTATTCTCACTATTACAGACAAATGCTATGACATGAAGAATCCTAAGTGCCCCATACAGCATGTTAAACTGAAACCTTGCTCTACTAAAATCCTCAAAAGTTAAATCTCTTGGTCACTTCTTTGCGTATTGGCTTCCGATTAATTTGATCAAGATCAAAGTACAGTACTCTCATTAATTACTGAAACTAAAGTTCCATCTGATCAATATTGTACCATAGAAATTACTACAAGATTAAACCATTGTAATTATAAACTATTACTATTATTGTTGATTTACTCATTTATTATTTAACAATTAAGTTTTTTGTTACTTGTCTCATAACAGCTGTGTACAGTCACAACTTGTTTTTACCAAGAAAATGCAAAACGCATGACCTCTATCCCAAGACTTCCACCAGGTAGAAATCACAGCCGATCAGGATGGTAATGCCTGCATTCACAAGGCATAAGAGCTCATGGTGTTAATTTACATCCATAGTTTTATAATAAAAAAAATAGATAAGTTGTGACCATTAGCATTTATTTCCTTTTTGGATTAGAAGATGACCATCTTTAAGCATGCATATACACAAATGTATTCCAAAGATTGGCTCTTTGGTCTCTGAGGGTGGACTGGCCCAGATAGATGTAGTTAGTGATATTGAAATGCCCATGTTGCACTGTTAAAAGAATTCTAGTTCAATTTAAAGAAAAGGGTAAAGTATCAATGGGGTCATGACTTGGTGGACCTAGGCCTCCTTGTGATGTCTTCGTGCTATTGAGGAAAAACCTTCTCCTAGGTGCGTTGTTGCTATTCAAAATGCTAAAGAAAAGCCAGCAAATATTGTGAAAAAATAAAAGCATTTATAGCTAAACCTTACTTGCTCAAACTTGTTACTTGTTTAAGATGTTTTTTGCATGCATTTTCTCAAAGCTACAGTGGCTTGCAAAAGTATTCAGCCCCCTTGAACTTTTCCACATTTTGTCACATTACAGCCACAAACATGAA
>JAOTRS010000047.1:22570734-22580751 GCA_028565755.1 Dinotopterus cunningtoni | reverse complement strand
GTTGGACCAGGATAAACCTTTTTCTTTACCTTCTACAACAGGCTTCCATGTGTATCATAAAATTACAGTATGGATACCAGAGACCTGCTTGCTCATTGCTATTGGGCTGGTAGTGGGAGGCATTATGCACGCTGTACACGAGGAGCCCCCAGCTGTCCTCACCTCCAGTGTTTTCTTCATCTACATGTTGCCACCCATTGTCCTGGACTCGGCCTACTTCATGCCCACTCAGGCCTTTTTTGAGAATATGGGCACAGTGATGTGGTTTTCTATTCTGGGCACCTTGTGGAACTCCATTGGCATTGGCATCTCTCTTTTCGGTATTTGCCAAATCCAAGCCCTTGGTGTTCAGGATATCAACCTGCAAGAAAACCTGCTGTTTGCCTCCATTATTGCCTCTGTGGATCCAGTGGCAGTGCTCACTGTATTTGAGGATGTCAACATCCATGAGCAGCTTTACATTGTGGCATTTGGCGAGTCCTTATTTAATGATGCTGTCACTGTGGTGAGTGGTGAATACTATGATTAGCCATATAAAACATCTAAGTAAGGAGTAGACTATTTGAGATAATTAGATATACAGAATGAAAGAAGGTCCTATAAGGGAATTGATCTCATGTAGATATATATACTTGACTGGAACTTCCGCTTCATGTTGCTGTACAGTCAGAAAGTTTTGTAAAAATGCTCCCATGACTGAGCATACATTTATATTACAACATGTACATTTGCAGAAAGAGCAATATTATTATTATATTATTGATATTAGTTTTATTCTGCTGTGGAACCACATGAGCAGCTTCGGTAAAATATCCTCTTATTGTGAACAGGTGAATGCACAACATTTATCATATTAGATCACAGTAATCTGAACCACCTGCAAATCTGACTTAGTCATACTGAACATACCTGAGCTTTTTGGTTTTGTGTTTTGTTTTTTTATCAGTATAACTTTATCATAAAATGTTGAAACTAAAGTTATAAGCAGGTTCTGTTCAGTAGCCATACAGGATGCCGTTTGTGCCTGTCTCTGTTAGCAAATCTTTTGTTTTCTTTAGAGTACCTGACAAAAAGTGCAAACATTCAATCATGTTAAAGCAGGTGTGGTCAGCCCCTGTGGGAACAGGGATACAAAGGCATGGGAAAGGAGAATGAAACCTATTGTCGTCAGGCTAGAAAAATGCCTTTAGATTTTCTTTAAACTTTTACAACTATATTTTAGAACCTGTTTGTTAATTTTTTAAATTTATTCTATAATTTTATTTGATTGATTGACTTTTGTTATTACACTGCCTGGCAAAAAAGGTTGTTATTTTAGAAAGATTAAAATATTTAGAAGAGGTAAATTATTATATAAAATTATACTAAGCAAAGAAAACAACTATGGAGATTTAACATTACTGGAACTGGTTTAGAAACACTAATCAAAAGCACATTATCAAAAGTGCTGAACCTTTGTGTAAGAATTGTGGTTGGAAAAAATCATGAATGGAGATCACTTGACACTTGCTCCAGTTGGTCAGGTCTAGGCTTAGTATACTGTGGCAATAAAATGAAGTCAGCTGATGACCTACTAAATGACTAGGTCATCCCATCAATGGATATTTTCTTCCCTGATGGCATAGCCATATTCCAGGACTTAAATGGTGAAAGAGTGGTTCTTGGAGCATTAGTAATCACATTTACACATGAACTGGCCAACACTTTGTGTGCTGTAATCAAAGCTAAATGTTTTATTTTGGCAGGCAGTGTACCATATCAATATGTTGTTATTATTTGTAATATTATTGGTTTGCCACTCCATAGAACATCACCCTTATCTCACAATTGCTTTTAGTGTATTATTAGGATATATATTAGGGTGTCAGAAAAGTGGATTGCCAGGAAATTACAATGTCTCATGTCTCATATGAATTCCTTCATGAAATGCTTACGTTTCAGGTGCTTTATAATCTCTTTAATCATGTGGCGATCTTGCCAGTGGTGGATGTGGCAGATGTGTTTCTGGCTGTGGCACGCTTTTTTGTGGTGGGCTTTGGAGGAATGTTCTTTGGCTTCCTGTTTGGCTTTGTGGCAGCTTTCACTACACGCTTTACATGGAAGGTGAGAGAGATTGAGCCTCTCTTCATTTTCATGTATAGCTACTTGGCCTACCTGCTGGCTGAGCTGCTTTCCCTCTCCAGCATCATGGCGTGAGTAAAGTTCTGTGCAAATATACAAAGAATATTACTTTATATATACTGTATATATAATGTATTTATTTATTTCACAATGACAGAAGTATTTGTAGACAGGATCATTTTACCAGATCTTAATGGTTGTGCTGTTACAGCATTGTGACTTGTGCCTTAACCATGAAGTATTATGTGGAAGAGAATGTGTCCCAGCGCTCATGCACTACTATCAGGCACACCATCAAAATGCTTGGCACTGTGACAGAGACACTTATCTTCTTTTTCCTGGGTGTTATTACAATAACAACAGACCATGAGTGGAACTGGGGTTACATCCTCTTTACTCTGTTGTTTGCCCAACTGTGGAGGTCTCTAGGTGAGAGGTCTCAGATATGTGTATTTGCAAGTTTCTTATGAATAATTTTTGCTTATTTTTGCTACAGTATTTAAGGATAATAAAATGGCATAGATTATGAACGCCAGTACAACTGCTTCTTTATGCAAGTCAACCAATCATGTGGCAGCAGTGAGGTGCACTAACTTACATAGTTACAGCTCAAGAGCTTCTGTAAATATTCATATTAAATGTTTTTTTTTTTTATGGATGCATGCATGGATTTTCATACACAGCAGTCTTTAACATCCAGTAAGGTATGGTTCTGTATGCATAAATGCCAGGTTATTGAGAGGAGAAGATAATTATGCCCAGGCTAGTTCAATTAGTAATTCAAATAAGCACTCTTTACAACCATGGTAAGCAGCAAAGTATTTTAGAATGAACATCACACTGACCTCTGTGGTGGTTTATCTAAACCAAAAACCAAAAACGATTTCATTGGGTTCTACTCGTGTCAGACAAGAACTGGAGTCTGATTCTACATTACTTACCAATAGCAGACAAGTAAAAAGTCCAGGCAATCTAAATTAATTTTTGCACCTTTATCTGCGTAGTTTTATGAATTGCCTGAATTTGCATGGTGTACAGTGAGAGTATATTTTAAGTTTTATGACACGTATTCCAAGAATATAATGTTTTCCAATTGAAATTTTACTGAATTTATCTTTTTAGGACCAATTGTAACTATGAAATAATTTAGACAGTTTTTTAAATTAGATAAATTATTAATCATCACAGCAAATGAGTGTTTTAAACATCTCTTGTCTTCCAGGTATCCTGGTACTGACACAGATAATTAACCCTTTTCGCACTATCCCCTTCAACTTCAAAGACCAGTTTGGCCTGGCCTATGGTGGTCTAAGAGGGGCTGTAACATTTGCATTAGTTTTCACCCTTCCAGAGACTATTCTTCGTAAAAAACTTTTTGTCACCACCTGCATCGTTGTCATCATGTTCACAGTCTTCATCCAGGTAATTTCTTATTGGAGGATTTGCCACCTTATGGTAATGTTTAACTGGAATTAAATACAATTAAAGAGCAATGAGCAGGTGGCATGGTGGCTTAGTGGTTAGCACTGTGCCTTTGCACCTCCTGGGTCAAGGATTTGGTTCCTGCCTCTGGTCTGTGTGTGTGGAGTTTGCATGTTCTCCCCATGCTTGGTGTGATTTTTAATGGGCATGAGGCGAGACGGTATAGGTGAAATGTATGATTGATCTGCCGCATGGTTGAGGGGAGCAAGAACTTAACGGCGCAGGGATTGACAATCTTAGTGATGTTTAAGAGGCCGTGGTAGAGGGGTAAAGGTTGCGGCAGCAGTCGGCCAGTCCCTTGTACCTTCTGCTGCCCCGTAATAGCATTCTGCTTACTTGAAACCAGGTTTTCTGCAGCATCGGATAAAAGCTTGGGCAGACGTGACACTGACCTCCTCCTCCTCCTCCTGAGACAGAAACAAGGGTGGTTTATACCCCAGGCAGCACTGGAAGGGAGACAAACCAATAGATGACAATACCTGGGAGTTGTGGGCGTACTCCATTGGACATGGGTAACCCTGTGATGAAGTCCAGAGCAATGTCAGACCATGGGCGGTAAGGGATAGACAGGGGCCTGAGGAGCCCGGATGGGGCCGTGTTGATGTGTTTGCACCTCACGCAGGTGTCGCATGCCGCCACAAAGCTGGAGACGCCCTCCTTGAGTGTGGACCACTAAAAACGCTGCTGGACTGGGTGACAAGAAAGCTTGGAGCTGTGCGCCCATTCCAGGACCTGAGAACGGAGGGAGAGAGGGACAAAGAGGCGTTTAGGGGGGAACATTGCTGGGCCCTGGTTCATGGTTCAAGGCTTGCTTAACTTTAGTCTCGATGTCGAGCTCGGCCATGGCAAGCAAGCAGGGGGAAGGCAGAATAGTGTTGCAGGTGGTGGAGTGGTAGTAAATTATTTCGAGAGGGCATCTGGCTTGGAGTTTTTTTTAAACCTGATCAAGAGGGTGAAATTGAATCTGGCAAAGAAGAGAGACCTGGCAAGAGTTGAGCCTCTTGGTGCTTCGTAGGTATTGTGGTTGGTCTAGACTAGGAATGGGACATCTGTTCCCTCTAGCCAGTGTCTCCACTCCCATAGTGGTAACTTGATGGCCAGGAGCTCGCGATCTCCGCTGCCATAGTATATTTTGGTGGGAGTTAAGCGGTGGGATAAGAAGGAGCAGGGGTGCAGTTTGTTATCATGGGCGGACCTCTGTGAGAAAATGCCTCCTACTACCATGCTGGAGGCGATGACCTCCACAATGAACTGATGTGTCCGGTCCGGGATGGTGAGGATAGGGGCGGACGGGAACCACTTCTTAAGTTCGGTGAAGGCCCCCCCGGATTCCAGGTTCCAACAAAAATGGACCTTGGGAGAGGTAAGGGCTGTTAGGGGGGCAGCAATAGAGCTGTAGCCTCGGATGAAACGACGATAGAAGTTGGCAAACCTCTGGAGTTCCTGTCGTGAGGTGGCCAGTTTGCAACAGCTTGAAGCTTGGCCGGTGTGGAATTCACACTTCTCTGGTTTCACAAACAGGTTATCCTCTAGGAGCCTCTGCAGCACCTGCTGAACGTGGTGTTGATGCTCCTTCAGGTCCCAAGAAAAGATCAGGATGTCATCCAGGTAGACAAACACTGAAAAATTGCAACGGTGCACGATTTGCTAAAAACAGCCTTGAGGTTGTGGTACTCAGGGGGGACATGAGTGAGATCCAAGGGTCTGGTCTGAATGGTTGCCTGAGACCCTCTTCTTGTGAGTGATTGAAGGGAGCAGATTCTCGTCAATGGCCTGAACCTTGAGATGGGTCTCCAAAGGCAGTGCAGGGATTCCCAGGGCCTTAGCTGAGGTGGTGTTGATTAAATTACTGTCCGAACCTGAGTCGATCAATGTCAATCAATGCCATCAATGTTAATGCCAGGTGGGTCAGTTGTCCGTGGATAAGGAAGACGGGGAGCAGCCGGTGTTGGTCATGAGGTCTCTTTGGATTAGTGCCTTCTAATGCTCCCAGCTGAACTTGAGGACTCCTCCTCTTTACTGGACTGCTCTTAAGTACATGATCTGAGTTTCCGCAGTAGACGCAGGCTCCCTCCACTCGGCAGCGCGCCACTCCTCTGGTGAGAAGCAGGCTTTGTCCAGTTGTATAGGTTCCATCTGAGGGTTGGATCGCGGAAGGACTCAGGGTGGTGAAATCCTGGCTGCTCTCCGAAGGCAGAGACATGAATCCATTCAGCTGGCCAGATCCAAGAGATCTAGGAGTGACAAAGGGAATTCTTGAGATATTAGCTCATCCTGGGGTGCCCCCGTCAGTCCTTCGAAGAAGGTGTCATTCAGAGAACGACAATTCCAACCACTGGAGAGAACTAGGGTCTGGAATTCTATGGCGTAGTCATAGGCTGAGCGCGAGCCTTAGTGGAGTTTTAACAGCTTGCGACCAGCCTCCCTTTTGTGACATGAGCGATCGAACACCCTCTTCATCTCTTTGCAAAGTCCTCGTAGTTGGAGTAGCAGGTGTTGTGAGTGTCCCAGAGAGCAGTGCTCCATTCTCGAGCCCGTCATGAGACGAACGTTATCACATACATACAGTACCACCTCGCGCCACAGACAGCCGGAGCTGTTGGAGCTGGGTCGTGACATCAGCAAGGGTTTGCTTGGTGCCAAGCAGCTCCTGGTGGTGAGCTCCTTGGTGCCAAGCAGCTCCTGGTGGTGAGCTTGACTCTCCAGGCCGATTTTATGTGGTCGACATCTGCTGGATTCATATCGCTGGCTGGATTATTCTGTCACAAGGTGAAGCAGAATGAGGTGAATTCAAGCAATGAAAATCCCAACGTATAACGGAAGCGTGTTCAAATGCTGGAGTAATAATCTGGGAATTAGTGACAGGTGTGCAAATGGGGCGGAAGCGGGGGCATGGGAAAGTACACAGACAGGCTATTGAAAATATGAGCACATGGGGAAAAGTGACAGCATGGGGAAAAAACGGGCAGACAGGGCATGAATCATGACAGAATGGCCGTCCCCACCTTGTGCACTGTGTCCCCTGGGGTAGGCTCCAAGCCTCTCGCAAGAGGATATAGAAGATGAGGGAGAGTAAGTGAGCAATGATTATCAGTTCTTCTATGATATCAAGTTAATACTCGAGTACATGCAGCTGTGAATTATTTAGTGAAGAGAAAGTGGAAAATGAGTAAGGTTGTATTCAAAATATCAATGAAGGATACACCGATCAGACATAACATTACACCGCAAAACATTATGCCCGATATGATCTATGTTCCCCTTGTGCCAAACGAGGAGTGACCTAGGATGCCCATGATCTTGTCTACAGTTTACTGGTGCTGTATATAATTGATAATTAGTATTAATGTTATGGCTGATTGGTATATCATACTCCTGGAAAATGCCTTAACTTTAATCAACCCTTTGTTTAATTTTTTTCTTCTTTGTAGGGTATTAGTATAAGGCCAATTATTGAAATGATGAATGTTCGAAAAACAAACCGGGATCTCTGCACCATCAATGTTGAGATTCACAAAAGGGTGAGTAAGCAGATGCGGACATTGTTGTTCATTTCCTGATGTGTATCTAAATGATAACACCCAAGTTTGATGTAGTATAAGAATTATTTTTTCAATTTTATTTATCAGTCATAATCTAAGCTGCTTTATCTTTTAGCTGATGGAGCATACCACTGCAGGGATAGAAGATCTCTGTGGACAGTGGAGCCACCACTCATTGAAAGACAGGTAAAAATTAGACCTCTGACTGTGAGATGAGATTACTTTGTATGAAATACATGCTAAAGCTTTGTTTGCGAATGATTTTGCATACCTTGTAAAAAAAAAAAACAGCTTGTAGCAATGGTGGCACAGTGGTTAGCACTGTTGCCTTGATTGAGGGTTCAAATCTCACCTCTGCGTGGAGTTTGCATGTTCTCCCTGTGCTTGGTGGTTTCTTCTGGGAACTCCTGGTTTCCTCCAAAAAGTTTGATTGGCATCTGCAAATTGTCCCCAGTGTATGATTAGTGTATTATATGGGTAGACAACCTATTTAGGGTGTACCCTGTCTTGTGCTCTAAGTTCCATGGGAATTACCTTATCATTACCTGGTATCGATAATACCTGGGTAGATATATTAGATCAGAGTCAGGTTTAGTTTTCTTTGCCATTTTATTAGTTTTTTTAAAGCAAAGAGCATAATATAGTTTGCTTTTTAGTTTACAATACTGAGCTAAAATGCAGATACATAGATTAAATGACCGTAAAACAGCATTTAAATTCTTACTCATGATCAAATTAAAATTAAATGTGACTTCTTGTTTTTTATTAGATTCATGAGGTTCAATAACCGATTCCTTCGTAAGATTTTGATCCGTGATAACCGGGCTGAGTCGAGCATTGTGGTGCTTTATAAAAAACTGGAGCTTCAACATGCTATGGAGATCTTGGACACAGTATCTGGTGACATGGACACAGTACAAATCATATCACCGGAGTATGTTTGCTTTTATATTATTACTATACCGTAATATTGACACTATGCATAATAATTCTTCATATGACTATAACCCTGACATAACTTTGATGCCAAATGTTATCTGCCAAGGCCCAAAGTTATAGTAAAACTGTTTTTTTCTCTTGAATGTTTTGTAGTGAGAAGAACAAGTTTGATAAACCCAATAAGACATTGCTAACAACAGATCTAACAGCCATGCATGATATTCTGTCAAAGAACATGTATAAGATCAGAGAACGGGTGAGTTTATGACTGTGTGGAGCAGATTGACATCTAGTAAAGTAATATAATCTTTCAAACTCAATATAACTTTTATATAATCTTTATAAGACTTTTGGTATCTTTTAATATTTTTTTTAACTCTTTTAGACAATGTCTTACACCAATAAACATGCCCTACCTAACGACACCAGAGACAGAGAGATCCTAATGAGGCGACACACGAGCATCCGACGCAGTCTTAGACATGGAAGACTCCAAAGCATGGTATTTTCAGGTCTTGAATGAGGGCATTTTTTTAAACTACTGTATTTTTTTCTGTACCCACATTTTCCCCCACTTTGCTCCCCTAGGATGATGTCGCTGTCCCAAAATATTTTTCTCTTCCTACGGGTCAGAGTTTAAACTCCCGATTTGCTAGAAAAAGACTAAATACCAATGGTGAGGACTAATCATTCATACCGCTAATTACATTCATACACTGGCTCAGAACAGCATTTCTACTTAAAAACGTTTATGTTACTGACACTGCAATGGAATTTTGTGAAATTTTCTAAAATGTTTGTGCAATGGGATACTTATTTTATTTATTGTTATACTATGAACCAGGCATAGCCAATACCCTTATTTGCAATTAAACCTTATCCAATGTTGAACACTTGTGTATATTGATACCATCGTAAAGGTTAGTTTGTTAATAAAAAAGCATAATAACCATCTTTGTCAAGTCTTTGTTTGTTTATTACAGTATAGCTATGCCTGTATTTGTCCAGGTGATGCTGACATTGTGATAGACCCTAGCTACCCATTAGCTAGACCCAGATCTAGGAAACCTTCACAGACTCCCTCCATGCCAATGATACCCCTGAGGAGGCTGGAGCCCTTTAAGGAGACCATGGAAGATGAGGTAAATAACGAGCAGAAGGGGTGTGGCCCATCAAGCGCAAGCTCCAGCTCTACGTTCTCCAGGGTCTCAGCTTCACATTGGCAGAGCCACCGTGGGACCAAAGACCGTGAGCCTGAGGGAGAAGAGCAGCAAACTGTATCTCCCCCTACAGTATGGAGCCCAGAACCTCCTGAGAGAGACACCGGTGAGGCACGAAACCCTCTTCTACGGAGATCTCAGTGGAAGCCACAGGATCAACGTGGCCAGCAGAAGTGAGGATCATGTCAGAATTTTAACAAAATGGCTGATATTATAAGACAAATAATATGATACTGTTCCTAGGCCAGTAAAAACTAAAATAACTGGATTTTAAAAAATGGAATGACTCATTGTCATTTACCAAATCATCATTTACAGGGCTGTTAAAAATTAAACCACACAGAAACTTATAGTATACGAAAGTATAGAAGTAAACAATGCTTCATTAATAATGCTGGCACTTTTTTTTTGGTACTTGTTAGTAATTACCTTATTTTTCATGAACGTTAGTGGAAGTAATCTCATAAAGAACTGTTAAATGTTGTACAACATTCAAACAAGCAGTCTACTAAACACAGTTGGTCAATGTTAGCTGTGTGGAAACTGGTTCATGCACACGTATCCTTATTTGTATGTTACATTACATGCAGATGGCATGTAACAATTTACCCTCTGCATGGAGGCTGGGATTTAGCCATAGATAGAGCTTTTAATATGATTATGAGCCAAACATATTTCCGATACACAAAGTCTGTGTTTAGCAATGACCATCT
>JAOTRS010000047.1:22516058-22526639 GCA_028565755.1 Dinotopterus cunningtoni | reverse complement strand
ATTTTTTCAGAAATCAGGAAATAACTAAATGTGGCTTTTTGACTTATATTAATTTGACTTTCAAATTTTGTCTTTTTATTAAAAAAAATGGTTGATTAATTATCTCAAAGCTTCAAAACCAGAAACACAGTTTTAAAATAAAGGAAAATGATTTACAAAATGAAGACAAAATATTAAATAAATTATTATTATTGTAAACTAAAGACATTATTATTATTATTATTATTATTATTATTATATATGTGAACCTGTATTAGATCAGTGGGGAATTTTGGGGACACAGTTGCAAAGTTTCAAATTTGCAAGCAAAAAAATACAGGACAATAAAAAGATTAGTAACTGAGAGAAAATACAGATGTTAGCTTACTGAGTAAGATAACTTGTTGCAGTTAACAATATGTATATATCTTTTAAACACATACAGTCTGTAAAAACAGACATTGTACAAATGAACTAAAAATTGTACATGCATATTTCAGTCTTTGAATGTTATGCAAAACCCAGTCACACCCCAATACACACTCATGCTCATTTTCCCACCACAGTGCTTCCTCTCTGTGGAGTCTGGCTGCTCGGGGGGGTTGTAGAGGGGAGAAACAGGGAGGCAAGAGAGGGGTGAGGGGGCAACAGTATCCAGAAGAAAATGTGCACAAAGCTGTGGTAATGAATATTCATCTGTGACGGCGGCTGGGGCCATGGCATGTTCTTCTGGCTTAGAGGAACGATTGGGCCGGGGGTGGGGTAACATAAAAGCCCGTGGCCGATCCCATTACCCAATGCTGTGCAGGCTTAATGTGATTCAACCAGTAGTGTGTGTTCTGCCGAGACGCTCAGTTCTCGCAGATTTGATCCAGAGCTTTATACGGCAGCCATGCCACATTCTCAAAGGCTAAAGTACACATGAGCTGATCCCACACGTCTCAAACACAAACAGCTCATTTTAAGAATCCTTATTTGTCTAGTTTTAACATATATTATATGACAGAACGAAGCAGAATGGCTTATTATGTCTGTAAAAATTTGCCATATGATGAGCAAATTTGTCTCACTTTGTTTCTCGCCCCTCTTTCTGAAATATATATATATTTATATATATATATGTCTTATTGGTAATCATATGAAATAAATTAATGCACACTCGTTTTTCCAATCTCTTTCTGGCTCACAATTGTGAGTACATGTGCTCTTGGATGACTGTTCGAGCAGGCTTTGGCATATTTACTCAGCGAATCTCTGGGCTTAACCACCCATTACTGCTTTTGTCACTTTATTGTGGTGTATAGACATATATCACTTCTCATTTCCAACTATTTCTATATAACCAACTGAATAATTCCTACTTTGAAGTGCACACATTATAAGAGCCTCACAGACTTTTGTTCTGATGAGCACAAACACAGTGTATGTCTCCACACAGATTGAATTCAATTTTATTCAGCTATAGTTGTTTTAAGATTGTGTTAGAAACACAAGCCCTATACTGTATGTGCCCTGGTACAGACAGCTTTAAGAGTGTTTGTGTTATTTGACAGTCCTTATAAGAAGCTTTGGTTTGTTTGAGTTACATGGATTTCTGAGTGCACTCAAATGACCTTTATTACTGCTCTCTCTGTATGACATGTAGCTCTGGACTCGTAATCCACAGTGAGAGGCGATATAGTGTCAGCTTGTAGATTCAGAAGAGGGCACGGTATTAAAACATAACACTGTTGAACAGGGCTACAGTTAAAGCCACACATATGTATATAAAAAGACAGGCAAAAAACTGGAACAGGGAAATTAAAGCGTCTTTGTGAGGTGTGCTGCTGCAAGCATTTAGGCAAACACAATTTTAAGCTTATCGTGGCAAGCACTCTTTCCCAATCATCCCTAACAGCACCTTGCCTCTCGCTCACTCCAATCCGGATCATTTTCAAATGCAAATAGCAGCACTTCACAGTAATCTCACCCAACACAGAGGCGAATCTATTTGCATTCGTAAGTTGGACGCTGCTGCAATAAGTCTTAAACACGCTATCAGCATAAAGTAGGTGAAAAATGCACTTTGTTAAATTTGGCAAAACCCTTAATGAATAATTATTTTAACATTATTAAAGATATGTAATATTTATACTGACCAGTTGGTTTCACTGATTTATATAATGTAAATATACAGTATGCTTTTTTTTCCTAGTCCATGTGCAATTCCTACACGCCTCCCCTTATGGAAATGCTACACCAACATCAAGGTTTTAAGAGACATTACACGTTTAGTTTCACACACTTTTCATATGTAGTGGACTCGAATTCAGTATAGAATATATGATAATACAATACAGAATATGTTTTTATTTTCATGTGTGATTTTGACACACAGTTAATGCATTTTTATTTCACATATTGTTCACAACCACTTAACCACTGCATAAAATGGTTAAATGCACCTTTACATGTTTTTCACATGAGATAAATAAATAAAGGGTGACACTAACAAGACAAATTGAAATCTAGCACTTAGCACTTCTACAACAGCGCTACATTATGAACTACAATTCATACAATGTCATAGGGCAACACTTGGAGGAGGGTGAAAACTAAACGGAGCTCACAGATGCCCACCAAGTGTTATCCTTCCCACCTAAAGGGGAGAGCCAGTTATACTTTCACTGACTCTTAGTGGCATCATCATGATCCATAAACTTAAATGTAGCATAAACTTTACTGTAGTACTGTATGTCCATTGTGAAGTACTTACTTATGAATAGAAAAGGCAAAATTAGTGAGTCAAATTTTTTAAAGAATTATTTTAGAACAAGTTAGATCAGAAACACAAGCAACACTATTCATATTGTCGTCGTACTCCAAAACTGTACATAACTGCAGCTAAAGGCCAAGGCTCATAACACACTGAGTGAGCATTTACTCTGGCTGATAATAAAGCCAGATGGATTATGATGGAGAGCCAACTATCTTTAGGGAGAACGCCAGTGGTTTCACACTTGGGGAGAGAAAGAGAGCGTGTAAGTGTGACAGGATAAATTCATCAGCCCACTAATTTGTGCTTGTGCATGTGCATGTTCCAAGACTCTGGAACATCATCAAGCACATTCTTTAAAGTATACTGCGTTATGATTTCATGTTTTTTGGAGAGAAAATGATCATCATTCAAACTCAATGTTCAGTAAGTGAAGACATTCGTAAGGTCAAAGTATCCTTTTATTTGTCATAAACATATCAGTAGACCAAATAAGAGTTGAAAAATAAGTAGTAAAATGGCTTGTTGCTTTGCTCATGTAGGAGTTAGCACCTCATTAGCAAGTACAAGTCTTGTGGGGGCGAAAGTGATGGAGATAGAAGAGATGGAGAATGAAAAGAAAGGAGGTGGAGTGAAGGGATTCAGGAATTATAGCCTCTTGTGGGAGAATGCTGTTCAATGCAATTGATTGGTTTATTTGAAGCCTACTTTATGATGTTTTTGTAACTTAAAAGTTTCTCCTTGTGTTAAAACAAGGCTGTGACGCATTACATAGTAATGCTAATATGTGGTCAGATCCAAAAGCTAGTCACTCCACAAATAATCATTTGGGTATAAGAGCAAATGTTAATGTATGCCTAGATTGCTGACAGCACTGCTGTCACATCTGAAATGGAAGCAACGGGTTATTATGTCCTATTCCCTGGTTCTGGAATATTAATCAGTCCAAGGTTTGAAGCAGTTGGATGAGCCATGCTCAGAGCAGTGTATGTTATCAATGTTCTGAGAAGGTCGTCATTTGAAAAGGAGCCCTCTGCATTAGCATTCATAATTGCCTACATGACGAACTTGACATGGTTCGTTTACCAGAGAGTGTGGAAACAAGCTGGCAGAAGTATGTTCTTTAATTAAGAATATGACTAAAGAACACGTCCCCCATGACCGCTAATGGAAATGTTTGTTAATTCAGTTATCTGGGCATGAAATTCCTTTGGCTGTGACTGGCAGCATAAGGTCATTTGTCATATTAAATGGCACAAATCCATCAGTCCATCCATGGAGGTTCACAAAGTCTGTGTTTGACTGCCTTAATACCTTAGGAAAGACTGGATACATATGATTTTTGTTTTGCATTAATTTAAACTTTGTGCTATGATAAAAAGCAACCATGCTGTACAGTAAGTAAGACATCAAAAGGTAAATTTCCTTTCTTAAACCAGTTCAAGGCTAAAATATTTGAAGGAAGCAATGCAAAGTTGTTCAAGGTTGTGTATTTTAAACAAAGCATGATCAAATACATAGGTGTATCTGACTGTGAATAATATATTAATGCCCTTACAAAGGCACTGCCACAGGCTATCTGTAGAGCAGGAAGCACTGAGGGATTCATCAATGCCCTCGGATTTTTCAGATACTTTTCTGCTGAGTCCAGAGACTGAAAGAGAGTGCAGAAGTTCACTCTAAAGTTATGAAGCCCATCTTGGATTATTCTGATACTGGACACAGGCACTGAAAAAAAAAGAATCCTGAATATTCATGTACTTTAAGAAAATTATGGATTGTCAATTAATGCTTAAATTTAGATTATGAAAATTTTGAGGTCACATTTAGCATTTTCTACTGTATGTATAAGAATTCAATGGTAAGTGGGGTCCAAAAGTTTGAGACATGAGACATAGTATTTCTTAGTATTTGGCATGTCCCATTTTTACTTAAAATTTTGATTACATGTTACATGTCTTATTACAATTTTACATGTCTTTACAATTTTTACAAATTTAACTATAGTTATGCATTTACTGTTCTTCGGTGATGCTTGAAAGTTGTGCTAAATTTAGTGTAGGCAATTTAAAAGTAATTTATCTTATTCAGACTCAAGAGCAGTTCACACATCCAAGGTTGCCGGATTTGTGTTGAGCTCTCAGGTCAGGAGTTGGTCAATTGCATCCACATGCACTTTGCTTTTATGTTTACAGAAAATCCAGAAGATGAACAGTGTGGGCTGACAAAGTGGACTGCATTTTCCCTTCTGCTGTCAAGTGCAAATACAAAAAAACATAAAAACAAAAGACAATTTAAATTAGGGATGCATTTTTGCAAGGAAATGCAAAGTGTGATTACAAAACAGTAGCAGGTGATATACTATACAGCTGGCAGAGTGAGTAACATCACAATGCAAACATTTGACCATTCAAATCAATGGGAAAATGGCAATAACAAAAGTACCACAGGGGTAATTGCAACCATTTTGACACCATAGTACTGGTAGCAAGAATCTGAAAGAACCTACCAGATTTGGAGCAGAGTCAATATGTAAAAAAAAAGTCAGACCATGGCATTTGAATTAATACTTCTCCTTGTGTTAACCGTTATCATGCACTTCGCTACTTTATACTCAGCCTTAGGGGCGTGCAAGTCCTATACAACTCTCTATAGTTAGGTCTGAAGTCAAAACAGTAACATTTTACCCATTGCTTCCTAACTGCACAAAGATATTCCCAGAAATCTATATAACTCTTAATGGTTGAATATAAGGTTGCTTCATCGGTAAAAAAACATTTTCAAGAAATGGAAAAAAAACCCCCAGGAAGACAGGGCTAACAGCTTGTCAAGTAGTAGCTCTTAAACTTTAGAGGCCGTGTAGTTGGAAAGCTACATTGATCTGTTAGCAATCACCCTGATGTTAATTAGTCATCTCTTGTCTTTGCTTAGTAAGGCTTTGGATTTTTTTGCCAACATTGATTGGGCAAAGGTTTATTCCCAGAAGAGAAGGAAGCAGATCACAAGCCTTAAATCACTTTAATTGTTTTGCTCCTGCTAATTATTTATCCATTTGAATGTTACCTGCTCATCTGCACTGCTTGGCCAAAAGTTGCACACGCTAATGTTTTGTTCAACCTCTTTTAGCTTTGATTACAATGTGCAGTGTGTTGTCTTCTAAAAATCATTCTTTTGCAATTTGAGTCCTGGAACATGTGCATGCCATCAGAGAAGAAAAAAATAATAATTGATGGGATAACCTAGTTATTTAATACATTTAGGTAGTCAGCTCACTTCATTTTATTGCCAACCTAGATCTAGCTTAACCTAGTGGGACCCCATATCATACCACTACATACAGAGGATTTTACAGTGGGGACTATTTGTGATAGGCGCATCACTTCATGTGCTTCACTCTGGAACAGGGTCAGGCTGGATCCATCAGACCAAATGACACTTTTCCATTGCAAAATCCAATCTTTTTTTACTCCCTATCAAACTAAAGCATTTTTCTCTAGTTAGCCTCACAAACAAGGTTTTCTTATGGCCACATAGCTGGTTAATTATTAAATTCTCACTGCATTGTGCATGTGGAAATGCGGTTTCTGCTATTATTATATATTTGGGTTATTTCTACCGTATGTACTGTATTTCCACTGATTTTACGGTTTTACAAAGTACAATGCACTTCACCAAGCATTTAAGTGATCAGTCACAGTCATTCATTTTTTTCCTGACCACATTTCTTTCAAATGACTAAATTCAAGACTTTTTTTTCCTTAGCATGGATCATATTTCTCGTTTCCAAGTGCAACTCTTACTCTATATTTGAATAAATAATCTGGTTTGGAAACAGACAAGTCTGAATCCTGTCTGATGCAGTAGTGCATGGCAGGATGGGAATGACTTTTGTCAGAGAAAAATAGCACCTGCTGTGCCTCCTTCCACTTTTCATCACCCCTTGTAACCCTGATACAGCATGTCATCTTTCTCATCATTCTCTGCTGGGTCAGCGGTGTTCAAATGCTGACTATACTGTTGCTGACCAACTCTGTGACTCTGTCAGATTGCATGATCATTTGCAGTAATATAATGATTGAACATCATTATAACAACAAATGATTGAAATGGTTTCCAGGACCAAGAACCTGGTTTCCAGTATTCTCTGGTCAAAAAATGTTGGCAGACTTTTAGCAATAATGTTTATGTAATAGGGGAAAAACAGATTAAATATACATAGTATATAGAACTTTAGGATTTTTCACCCAATGTGTAACATGTGTTTAGAAGAGAATACATGTTGAAACTCACTCATCTTCTATACCTCTTTATCCTGTATTCAGGGTCGCAGGGACCTGGAGCCTATCCCAGGAGGCTTAGGGCACGAGGCGGGGTACACCCTGGACAGGGTGCCAATCCATCGCAGGGCACACACAGATACACACACTATGGGCAATTTGGGAACACCAATCAACCCAATCTACATGTCTATGGACTGTGGGAGGAAACCGGAGTACCCGGAGGAAACCCACCAAGCACGGGGAGAACATGGAAACTCCATGCACACAGAGACAGGAATTGAGCCTGGCCGGGAATCGAACCCGGACCCTGGAGGTGCAAGGCGACAGTGCTATCCACTACACTTTAATGAGCTATAGTCATTGAAATCAATACAAAACATTTGGAAAAATTAAATTTATGTAGAATGAATGTAGAATATGTGTGATTTCCAGTCTTTTTCAAAATATTTTGATTTTTTGAGAAGCACCTGGAGTGGACAATGCTAACTATGTAAGGAATTAATTATTAAAGCATGTTATGTGATATCACCATAAAGTGGAGCATTTTCCCACTATAGCAAATCATGAAGTGTTTTATTTATTTAATACCACATCAATTATAAACAACGTTTCACCAAATATAATTCCCATAACTGTTAAAAACATCTCCTCACAGAAATCTTCACTATGTGTCAATATGTATACATTTTTTCTTTATTATACAACATGTTTTGAACCCATTTTTATCATTAGACTTAACATTAAACATGGTGCATCTACAGTACCCTGCTTGAAGCCCCTGCAAATAAACCTTTACTATAGAAACAATAATTTATTTTTTTAAGTATTTTAATCATGTGAACAATCATTTGAATTACAATAATTTTTAGAGTATTGCTGTTGTTGAAAATCAGCCAAGACCTATTACCTGCTTTATTTAGCTTTATTTTTCTTCATATTTCATATTCAAAATCCATTTGCTACCATATTTTAAAAATCAAAAAGCACATCCTAAATCTCAAATCTATCCATCCAACCAGTCGCTATACTGCTTATTTTGTGCTGGGGCCTGAAGCCTATCCCAGGGAACAAGGCAAGGTACACTCTGGATGGGGTGCCAACCCATCATTATGGGCAATGACACTGTGGGCAATTTGGAAATGCCAAATGACATAGACTAGATGCCTTTGGACTGTGAGAGAAAACTGAAGATCCCAGAGGAAATCCACCAGGATGGGGAGTCCATGAAAACGCCATGCACACGGGACCAGAGGTGAGATTTGAACCCTTAACCCTGAAGGTGTGAATCAACAATGCTAAGCACTACATCACAGTGCCACCCATCTTTGATCTCATAGATTTGACAACTTGTACAGCATATTAGTTGTATTTGTCATTTTTATTTCTGATTCAATGACTAATGAAAAATGGCCAGTATTTCACTTTTCAGTGTATTGCTTAAGTAATCATTTTGGGAATAGAAATAAGAGGGAACAAAGAGCCTCTCTGTGCAATCTCTTTGTTTCCGTTGCCATTTCCTATCATTGAGCCCTGGTTTCTTTTGCACTCTTATCCAGTGCTAGAGCTGCAATTGCTTTTTGAATGAAATAGAACAAGTTTTCTTCCACCTTTAATTGAAACGTGAACTACAACAGTGGTTCACTGCAACAGCAGTGCTTTCTTTTGCTGATGATAAAGGCTGCAGCTATTTGTCTGCCTATCAGTTTGGTCATGTGTGTAATTGCCTTTTACTATTCTCTGGCCACAAAATGTATGAGAGTGATGCATGAGAAAAAAGCAGCACCAATCTAATATAGTGCTAGCCAAATCTGCCTGTGTCATGGCAATTTTAAAAGATACATATATGCTTAAATGTTAAAATTGTTAGATCCGAGTATTATGTTTTTGAGGCTGATTAATTTCAGAAAACAGCACAAAATATTAAGAAAAGATAATTGATAAGTATAAGATAAAACAAGGAAAATAAAGGAAGACTATTTATAGGTAGTGCCATATGCTGGGGTGGTATTGATCTGTTTAACTGTGGACCTGAACTTTACCCTCAGGAGAATTCCCTGTCACCTTGACCATGATCTAATAGCAGCCCTCTGACCTCTGATCTGTGATTCTCTTGGACCCTCCTGTCAGCCTTTACTTGGACTACATCTTACATATGACCCTTGAAATTTCACCTTGAGCAAAGATAAGAGTGAAACTTGACTTTTGTCATGACCTTTGATCTTTTCTAGTGCTTTCCAATAGAATTAGATGTGTTGGAAAGAACAATCAGCAGGACACTACGCCCACTGGTGAACTACAATCCAAATAAAGACTGACAGTGTTACCCATTTCAAGCCTCTGGCTCTCTGTTTGCCCATTGGGTGGTTATCAGTGTGGGTTAAAATGAGTCAATAATGTTTCACAAGGCCAAGATAGCCCCCAGGGTGCTGTGAATTTTCTGAAGTGAGTAAGTGAGAGAGAGAGAGAGAGAGAGAGAGAGAACAAATGGGCAAGTAGAACAAAATAGAGGAATGAGCATGAAGAGGGAGAGAGATTTTTCTAAAAGCACTACTTGTAGCTTACTGCTTTATCATATTGATCTTGTTCCCAGACACACACACACACACACACACACACACACACACACACACACACACACACACACACCATATTTGTATTATGAACAAACACACTCTCGGTGGAGTGCATCTTAATTAAGTACGTTACCAAAAGACGTTACTATTTCCTCCCAAACACCTAGACGTACTTTCAGAAGTGCACTACTGTAGCATTAGTGAAGATAGGGCTGGCTCACACACTACTCACTGAGGAGAACGTGTGTGTGTGTGCGTGTGAGATTTAGGATGCAATTGAGAAACACTGACACCCATGACCCCAGTCCTCAGAAGGACAGTTACAGACGTAACACTGAGACATTAAACCCAGGGGGCGCTAGTGTGCTGTCTGAGATTCAGTCAGGGCCTGTTAAAGTCTTACCGCTCATCAGCCTGTCTCTCTCTCTCTCTCTTCCGAGCAATGTCCTCCTCTATACGTGCTGACCTGTATATACACACACACACACACACACACACACACACACACACACAGAAGTTTAAACATATAACATGATTTAGAACCGGACAGTAAGACGCTACACATTTCACTAATTAATTCACTCATTCATTAACTCATTTACCAATTAATCATTTGCATAAAGCTCTCTGATTGGTCTGGAAACCCCGAGGCATTATTACATTTATTACATTTAATCTGTATAAATAAGAGAGGTTTTGTTAATTAAATTTTTGTATAGCGCTTTTAACAATTGTTATTGTCGCAAAACAGCTTTACACAATCAACAGAAGTTACAGATTGTACAGTTTGTATGAAATGTGTGGCGGCGCGGTGGTGTAGTGGTTTGCACTGTTGCCTTGCACCTCCAGGGTCCGGGTTCGATTACCGGCCAGGCTCGATTCCCGTCTCTGTGTGCATGGAGGTTGCATGTTCTCCTGTGCTTGGTGGGTTTCCTCCGGGTACTCCGGTTTCCTCCCACAGTCCAAAGATATGCAGGTTAGGTTAATTGGCGTT
>JAOTRS010000047.1:22499616-22512154 GCA_028565755.1 Dinotopterus cunningtoni | reverse complement strand
ACCGAGGTTATATAAGCCAAAATTTGGCGTGTTTGATACACACATGCTTCACAACCGGCAACACGAAAAGATGTTCCATTAGCGTTTTCACGCAGCATCGAGTGTAGCCTTTGAAAGGGAAAAGGAAAAGGAAAGACGTACAGAGAAAGAGACAGGATCTGTGGCACGCAAATCTCAAATCTTTTTGACACGCCCTCTTATGGTATGTAGGCAAAAAGGTAAAGTAAAAGTCAGAAGGACATTAATAATTTCACTTGATTTTGTGAAAAACTATTGTGGATTAAATATTTTCATATAAATAGATTTGTTTATTCTTTGCTTTGCCAAAGATCTATAAATAAATATACAAATAATTGGTTGAATTAAGCTCTTGTGAGGCATTACTTATTGGAATGTTAGTCATGCGGAGGCCTAGACCTCAGATACACCAAGGGCTCCTTTTAATTTCACTCGATATTCTTGCTGGTCCTCGAGACGAGATTGGCAGCCCTTCCTGACTAACTTTAGTGTGTGACAGAGCGAAGCCGGCTCTCCCATGAGCTGAGGAGCGGTGAGAATACACACCATATCAGGAGAAAGAGAGCAGCGAGAAAGAGCAACAAGCGACGGAGAAGCTGACAGGATGTGTGTGTGTGTGTGTGTGTTTGTTGTTGTTGTTTTTATCTTTAAGAGGACTCTTGAGGGAGGCCGAAACGCACAGTCCACATCAAAAACTCAGCCTGGCTGTGTCAAGTTTGTCCAGAGAGTACAAGGAGATAACTCAATCACTGTGATGTAGAAAGATTATGGAGCAAGCAGACAGATGAACAAAGATGACTGTAACGGAAAAAAACATAGCATAGTATAAGGAAGCTATATTAATAAAACCGTTTCTTTTGTTTGGTGCGTTCAGGTTGGCGTGGGCTGACGTGTCAGCTATCTTTAGTGTGAGTCGTGCAGGATGGAGCAGCACCTGTGCCTGCCTGAAGACAGATGCCACCATATTGGAATGATGCACTCGAGTGGTTTTAATGCAGCGAGGTAATGCGAGGATAAACGGTTAAACACGGCGAGCGTGCAGAGCAGACTGCCAGTCAGAGCTCGACTCCGCTGCCATCAAGAAAGCACTAGTGGTCCCGCCACACCGGTAATGCGTGCTGTTGTAACGCGTTATTACTTACTGAGGTGCTTCGTAATTGCTTTTGTTACACGATATGGCTCTAACGTGGTATAAAGCTTAAGTATTAAGAAACTTTTCATAAATGATAGTACTTTTAAGCTGTGTCAATGCTTAACACACAGCATGAATACTTATGAGAGGTGTTCGAGTCAAACCGGGACTTTCTTAATAAACCCCAGTGACATTTACAGAAGACTCCAAGCACAATATGGTGATAAGGCTCTTTGCACAGTAAACCATTTAAATGGTGCAAACATTTTAAAGAAGCCCAGTCATTTTAATCCATGCACGACGATCCCTGTCAAATACAACGTGCGTTCGTGTCAAACCAGTACTTTTGATTGTGCAGAATAACAGAACAAAAACTCCCTCTATTTCTCTATATAATCCTCTGCTACACTAATGCACATATCCGAGCGCTTCACTAGTGCTTGGATACCATCAAGGTAGAACATTTTCTTAGTACGCCAGGGCCACGAGCTGATTGGGATCCCACTGCAATCATTTAAAGCCTTATCCTTGAAAAATCAAGGAAAACTTGTATGAGTTCACTGCATCTGTTTGTATGAACTTTACAGACAAACATTCACAAACACCCCTTGCACATTATAGGAACTTGGCTGAGAGTTATCCCCCATATAGTCGCTCCAAGCTATTTCCACATGTTTGGGGCATTATAGGAGTTCCTGGGAGGCCAGGGTTACAGACATGAAGCATGCAGTCCGATCATGGCCCTGGCATACTGAGAAAACGGTCTACCTTGATGGTATTCAAGCAATAGTGAAGCGCTCGGATAAGTGCATTAGTATAGCAGGGGAATATATAGAGAAATAAAAAGAGTTTTTGTTCAGTCATTCTGCACAATCAAAAGTCCCAGTTTGACATGAACGTGCATCGTATTTGGAATAGCTGAAAGTTTACACTACCTCCAAACTCTGAGTAAATAAATAATGAGTTGTCTGCTTTCTGCCATTGTTCTGTGCTTTTTTTTTTCCTCTTGCAAAATTATTATTCACCAGTTTGCGAGGTGTGTTTGCGTGTCTGACCCTGTGGGATGTTCAGGCCTCGCCGCTTGGCTGGACTCCAGGTTGAGCGTCATGCCCTTTGAGCCTGTGCACTGGAAGGCAGAGCTAATCATACTCATGTCGAAGTGAGCACGCAGCCCCGAGCGAAAGGTAGGAATGAGATTAAGACTTCCATACAGGAGAGGTTTCCATAAATCTCCTGCTTTGGCTGATCTCGCTTCACCTACCCCCCAAAGAACAACACACACACAAACACACACAAAACCCCCCTTCCTCGCTCTGTGCACGGCTCCTGAGCTGTAATTACTGTGGAAGCAGCGGTGCCGTAATGCTCTGTAAACCCAGCGTTATAAAAAATTCACCTCTGTAAAATCACTGGATCAACACAGCATTTTACAGCGGCGCAGAAAACAACGCCGGCGTGGACATACAAGAGGGAACGGACTCGGGCAGGGTGACGGACATTTACTAGCCATGTTTACGTTTATTAGATTTGAACGTGCCTGTAAATAGAAAGTGTTTTGCTTTCGAAGACTAAGCAGCATTACAAAAGTAACCAAAAGTATGTGGACACCTCAATCATGTGGTTCCTCTGCAAACACACTCACTCACTCACTCATCGTCTATACCTCTTTATCTTGTATACAGGGTCATGGGGGGCCTAGGGCCTATCCTAGGAGGCTTATTGCACGACGCGTGGTACACCCTGGATGGGGTGCCAAACACATACACACACAATTACACTTGCATTCATACACTACGGGCAATTTGGGAATGCCAGTTAGCCTAATCTGCATGATTTTGGACTATGGGAGGAAACCAGAGTACCCAGAGGAAACCCACCAAGCACATGGAGAACACGCAAACTGAATACACACAGGCGTGCATCCCGAAGTAGGATTTGAACCCAGACACTGATTCAGCGCGAGTTTTGGCGCTGTAATTACGTTTACATCTTTCCGTTACATCTAAATGTTTAATTTTTTTGCCGGTCCTCGCGGAAGCTCACGGACCTTGCAGAACATCACCGGGTACTCGCGGCGGCTCACGGTGCCTAACACCGAATCTCACCGTGAGTCAAACCGCATAGGTGAGATAGGGGTATAAGCAACCGCGCTGCCCCTCTGACAATGCTCTTGTCCATAAAGTGAGTTCCAGACATGGAGGTGGAGGCCATATGAGCTTACAACACCAATGAATCCCAGTGACATGAAACAAACATACTAGACTGTTTCTCATGACATCTTTGGGCATTTCTTCTAATTCCATGATCTTTCCACATTTTCATTTTTTTCTACATGCTAAAACAATGCAGAAGGCATCCAGAGCATGCAGTAATATCGGTTACCAGTAGATACTGAGATGTGTCTCCTACTTACTTTGCTCACTCAAACTCTGGCTACTGTACCTTCATCAAAATGTTACAAAGCCAGACCAATCAGAGACTGGAGAAAGGCCAAGTCTGATTGGCTAGTGCTGATTGGCAAACAAACATAAGCGTGTATGAGAGACATGTGTGTATGAGACAGCAGGAGGGAGAGAGTGACCCACAATTCGATTTTGTGTGTCTGAAACTTTTTTTGAACAAAACGGACAGAGGAATTCAAGGCCAATATTTGGCACCGACACACCAGCAAAAATACTCAAAATTAAGCTTCGGGTCAGATTCACAGGTTAGCAGGCGATATAATTGTGTGTCATTAAGAATTAATTTTTTATTTAGATTTTGTTTAAAATATGGGGTATCTATTTTATACAACACTGTATTTATTTTTTTTCTCCCTATATTTCTTTAGTCATTATAATGATAAAAATGTGTTATGATTTTTTTTTTTTTATTATTATTATTATTATTATTATTCATTTTTTGGGTGGGTGATGATCGCAGGCCCCCCATGATGCCGATCCTGTGCTGCTCAGAACTTTGAATGAACTCAACCCCACACATCCCAGCATCAGCACCTCGGCTTACCAAAGCTCTTGTAGATGAACGGATCCAATTCCCACAGCCATGCTCGAAAATCTAATGTAAAGCCTTCACAGAAACAGAGAAACAAAGTTTGTTATTATGAATAAGAAATTGTTCATTGTAAATTAGAATATTAACACACATAAAAAATAAGATTGTGTAATATTCAATATAGTGAAATTTCAGTGAATAGTCTTCATTTTCAGCCCTCTGTAACAATCAAAAGTAAGTCAGATCCTTTTAAGTTTTAAGAAAAAAAGTCTTAAGGATGTACAGTAGGTTTTTCCAAGTTCTCCGTATCATGAAATTATTGTAGGAATGATAAAACAGGAGCTGCTGGGGCAGTGATAGTTACAGATGCTTTAATGTAATGTAGTGATAAAAAGAACAGACTCATTTCCTGAATGCTCTTCAAGAAATAACTATAAACAAATAGAATGTACATTATATGCATTTCCAACCTGAAGTGCTATAGAAGGAATCAAACACTTTGGGTTGTGCTTTTATTGGAAAATAATCAGGTTTGGGGAGGTAAAAGTTATCGATTATTTAATTATTTGTTTGTTTATTTTTTATATTTTTTTTACATACATATTGTTTGTAAGATCATTAAATGCATTCCTACATTTATACAGCCTAAAACGGTTGATTGTGGCATGATTGTATAATGCAGCAGTAAAGAGTAAAATGAAGGAGTTACCTAATGGGAAATAAATATGAGGAATGAGAAATGCAATAGTGATTTATTTAATTATCCAACACAACCTAATTGAATTTCCCATATGGATATTTAATTAAAGAGTTAGTCTTTTTTTTCCTTGGCCATGTGTGTTATGGAGCAGTCATTACTCTCTTTATTATTTACCTCATATAGTAAATCATATACTGTAGGTCATACGCCAGTAAAGTGTGACCCACCCCAAGCCTCTCACAGAATGCCCGCGCCCCCCCTTCCGCTCTACTATCTTTCTCTCTCTCAGGACAACTTTTTTTTTTAATCATTGTGTTTTTTCTAGATTAGTTAATTCCTTTTCATCAGCACACTGTCATAGAAAAGTCATAGATAACAGCGAGTCTCTTGAGACCAGGCAGGAGAATGGTATGGAAGCCTTACCATGTTGTGCTGACAGTAATGCACTAAGGGAAAAGCTTGGTCTGTAAATGGGTAATGGCACAATGATGACCCAGAGCTTTTGATGAAGTGTCTGAGTTACAGCTGGGTGCACTTCATGCCTGGAGTTTTAAATCAGGAGCAGACTGTATGATTGATAGGTTATTGTTTCCTCCATCTTTTACACCATGTAGTCTGTCCACACGCTTCACAGTATGAGGTGTCATCAATCAGATGGTGGAATAACACACTCCTCATTTTTGCACTATATAAAAGCTTGTGACTCTGATCTACTAGGCAGTGATATTACACTCCCCTTCTCTCTCTCTCTCTCCCTCTCTCTCCTCTTGATGCATACTAACTAGAAGACCATAGCAGGAACTGTTGTTTCAATCAGACAATGTTCGAAAGATTTTTTTTTTCTAGAGATCTAGTTAAAGATTGTTTCCTGGGAGTAAGGATTCAATTCTTATTAAGTCTATGATATGTGATGCAAACCATCAAGAGTACAATATGAAACTATGCTTTCCAAACCAATATATTGGTAATGGTGCACTAATTGATCTCTCTCTCTCTCTCTCTGTCTGTCTGTCTGTCTCACTCACACACACACACACACACACACACACACACACGATAATTTCAATGAAAATAATATTTTTGACTCTCCTTATGTGAAGTGAACCTGGAATCTGGTTAAGGATAGACAAACCCACAGGATTTACCCATCAGACTGTACTTCCTACCTACCTAATAAAGGCCTACCCTTCCTATTTGCCTAATCAACTGTAGTCATAAGAATCCCAAAGCAGACACATTATATAGAACTAAGTATAATATTACAATTCCATTGTATATACAGTACTTAAATGTAATGCATGTATGTTAAATTCAAAGTGGGAAAATAAACAAACGTAAAACCAAAATAACCTTTAAACCTTTAATATAGTATATTAACTCGAGCTTGTTGTGACCAACAGGACATGTTAAAACCACAATGTGAAGTCTCTGTGGTTGTTCATTAAAAGGGAAATTATCTCCAACTGGAGTCTTAATTATCCAACCATATGAAGATAACTAATGACTATGGGAGCAAGAACACTTCCACTGTTGACTTGAGCGCGCACAAACACACACACACACACACACACACACACACAGATGCCAACACAGCTTAGTTAAATTCATCCTGCCTTTTCTGTTCGCTTTTTCTCTTGTAAATAGTTAACTTTTACCCACCATCACTCTTGTCCTCTGTCAGCCTTTTTTTTACACCTCTCTCTTTTCTTCCTTTTTATTTCACTGTCTCCTTCTCTAGGGATCATGAGTTAGAAAAGCAGCTCAGTATGCCCCCCCCCCCCAACAATTTTGTCTTCTTCTTCTTCTTCTTTTTTCTTCCCTGTGCTTTTTGGAGAGGAAGAAGTTGCTTTACTGAACAGTTGCAGCTGGTTTGTTCAGGAATTAATCATGATGATTAATTGGGCTTCAAGTTAAATATCCACAGAGCGACGTCAAGCTGACAGGCGTCACGCTCAAATTGACGCTGTTTTAGAAAGCAGCAGATTGATTTACACAGAGGCCTAATGAATAGCTCTGTGAACCGGGGGAGACATAAACAGGAGTGTGTGTTTTTGAATTTGACCCTGAACAGTCAGAGCAGTCTGTCTATTGCTCTCTCTCTCTCTCTCTCTCTCTCTCACACACACACACACCGTCTCTTTCTGTGTCAATGCCATGCTTCTTCAATGTTGTTCCTCCTCTACAATTTGTTTTCTCCTGTATAGACTTTTATTTTTGTGTGAGTGAATATTAACAGTCGTTCCCTAAACAGAAACTGCGTACTGTCTAGAATTCCTAACAGGGTAAAAAAAACTGTACTTTCTTAAGGTGTTTACTCTGTTAATGGGAGATCATGGTGTTTGCTCTGCACAATGCAGAGAGTATTAAACATTCAAGTGATAGGCCAATAATGCAAAGATTTTACACTGAGGGAAGATTAAGGTATAACAGTTTAGACCACATTCCTAAAAGGCATCGTCATGTGATAGATTAATATTTTCATTCATTATGACTTGCATACTTTGCACACACATAAATGTTTTTTTTCCCCCTTTGTTTTGTCTTTTGCCTGTACAATTGGTGTTGCCAGCTCCCAGCTTTGAGGTTTTAAGCTCAGGGTTCCACATTTTCTCTCACTATTTACATGGATTTCTCCGGGTTCTCCAGTTTTCTCACACTGTCCAGAAACATGCAGCTAGGCAGACTGGTTACACTAAATTGCTTGTGAAGATAATTGTGTGTTTGTGTGTGCACGCACGTGTGTGTGTGTGTGTGTGGACATGGTGCACTGTGATAGACTGACATTCTGTTCAGGTTGAAAAATCCTGCCTTGTGCCCCATGTTACCAAGGTATAATCTGTGATCCTGACCAGCTTAAAGTGGTTACTAAAGATGAATGTACCTTTAAAAATGATGATGATGATGATGATGATTATTGGTTTGTTTTAGGGCAGCACAGTGGAACAGTGTGTAGTGTTGCCAATCCACTCTGACAAAAAATGCAAAAGAGTGGGCAGCTGAGGTTAAATTGTCCTTACGTGACTATGGCTAAAATATATTCAAATTCATGATGAAATTCTAAATTTGATTTTATTTAATTTTATCACCTAAGCTTACATGCATAGGTTGGTCAATTTCATTTTTTTCTTCTCGTGCTGTCCATGACGCTTTATGGATGGTAAATTCCTGCCATAAAAGCCTGACCACTTAACCACAAACATAAAAATATTGCTTTTTAGTTTGTAGTAGTATAGTAGAATTTAGTGTGTGTGTGTATGTGTACGCGTATGTGCGTGTGTGCGTGTGCGTGTATCATTCCTGCTCATTGTGTGGACACATGGGTACGTAGGGGAGGAGCTCCAGCCCTGGCATTTGTAATCCATCTATTGTGCTGGGGCTCTCTAGCTCTGGATCAATGCACCGCACTCACACTGGCCCACAGGTCTGTAACTGAGCCCCTATTCAGCCATCAACTCCCCCATCACACTCACAGCACAGCAGCACGAGAGCTACAAAAGAGATGGCCAGTCCTTTTCTATATTCTCACCATTTGTGCATGTCTGTGTGGGAGAGAACTCCCCCTTGGATTTCTCCCACTTCAACCCTTTCTAAGTATTGTTATGATTTGAAACACTTACACTTTTGTGCCAGCACACATATCATATAACAACAATTATATATTCATCAAAATGATCTGTCTGCCTGAGTTACTGCAGTGATTAGAAACTGTAGAAAGAATCACAGTATGCGTCATATTGTGTGTTAGGAGCTCAGACACCATCCAACTTAAATCAAACTTTTCCTGAACGTTACCAGACTTTTACACTGCCGCAGTATACAGTATATACAGTATGTTGTGAGAGAGATAATAAAATGAAAACACCCCTAATCTGTGTGAAAAGGTTGTGAGGAGTGAGAGCAGGAGGGACTTAAGCAGCCAGTAGGGGGAGGTAAGATAAAGGGAAACCCTCAGCAGGAGTCCTCTCCCTAGAGCCTTATCTGCATTCACTTCCCTCTGTCTTACATGCACGGAACATCTGGCACTCTTCAGTAATCCTCTGAATTCAAGTGCACACATGTGGAGTGTGCGGTCGTGTGTGGATTTTTCTTGAAGGTTTTTGTTTGCAATGTCTGTCTTTTGTGTGCCTGTGCATCAGTTTTTGTGTTTTTGTGGTTTAGAACTCATCCCTTTAGTACCTTGGCAGGTTGATGGGACAACTAGATGGGATTCACTCATTCCTCTACAGTAAGCTCTTTATCCTGGTCTGAGTTGCAGTAGATCACAGGTTGGGAATACACCCCGGATGAGACGCCAGTACATCATAGAACGCCATGCACACAAACAGACATGAACTCATTTACACCTAGGGGCAATTTAGAATAGCCAAGCCATATAATAGTATTATTTTTTGGAAGGTGAAACAATATCAGAGAGCTTGAAGGAAATACATGATCACACAGAAAGAAGAAGGGTAATATAGACTGTATTCGGAAGGTGGTTTTAATGCTATGGTTGATCAGCCACAACATTAAAACCACTGCCAGGTGATGTCAATAGCATTTTCTTGTTACATTGGCACATGTCAAGAGGTGGGTTATATTAAGTAGCAAGTTAGCAGTCAATGTCTTGGAAGCAGTAAAAATGAGCAAATTTGGGCTCCTGAGTGACTCTGAAAAAGACCAGGCTGTCATGGCTGGAAGACTGGGTCGGAGTATCTCTAAAATGGCAGGTGTTGTGTGGTGTTTCTGGTATTCATCAGTTAGTACAGACAGCAGACTCTTTTACTTGCTGCCAAGTTTATACCACTCCCTGGTTCCACAGGTGGCATTGTGACAAGATATTCAATTTTATCGGTCGTGGTTTTAATAGTATGGATGGTTGATTTATGCTTGTGGCTGATTGGTGTATATATCACCAATCAAGGATAGAAAATATTTTGTTTATGCTTTCTTCGTCACAAGGGTGATAAAAAAATCCCAAATGCCAAAAAGATGTTAAATGTTAAATAAATGTTTTGATTATATCAGTGTTAATTTTAAGCATTTTTGCAAAATCTATAACTGTCGGTTAAGGTTTAATAAATAAATTAATAAACAAACAAACAAAAACCTCATGCTTTAATTGTGTTTTATAGTGAGTCACTGCCAGCATTTTAGAACATGGAAAAAGTTTTTGCACACAAAAGCTTTTTAAGTAGATCAGGTTGCTTAAGTAAAAGGATTAAAAAGATTTCTATTGAATTAGAAAGATTGTTGAAGATCCTAAGAAACATTACACACAATACCAAGACTTTTCATCTTTTCAGTTTATAATGCATCATCAGCCTACTCCTCTGCCAGTTTCAGTTTCCCTTTAGTAGTTAATGACACCAGCTTCTCACAAGCTTGTGCAGCATAATGTCTGTTCATGCATTGTCTGAGTGTATATATGTCTGTGTTTCCATAGGGGTATAGTAAAGTTCACAAATCTAAATGGAAAAATGGGATGGAACCGGACATAACAAACACAACAGCTTTCTGCACACATTACGTTGTACTGTAATGCTATTTATTTGCTTAGTGTTCTTCCAGAAATCGTTCTTCTATGACATGCATCATAGCAAATGCAGCAAAATCAGTGCAATTGATTGATTACATTATAAAGTCCCTTATTGTCTTGTTAAATTGTTTTTGTCAACATTTTTCAAAAATCCACTGAATGCGTTTAAATTACTCATGACAGCCAGCACTGATCATGCAACAGAAAGAAGCACTGCGACTGGAGCTGAAGTAAGTAGCAAAGTGTAGAGTAGATGAACAGAAATAGAACACTACATGCATAACTGTATCTGAGTGTATGTTTGTGTGTTTTTGAATGCATGTTTGTGCATGATTTTCCAGTGCAGGAATTTCTTTATGTCTTTTTTTTCTTTTTCTACCTTAATACTTAGACACCCTAATAGTTTCAGAGGTGTGATACTCTGAGCTCTACTTCACTGTTGGAGTGTAACATTAAGATGTGCACACTGAACCATGTGATTGCACTTTCAGGAAATTGCCTGCACGCCGATTAGGAGCAACATTAGAATACAGGAGTGCTCAGTGCAGTCACATAACGTAGGACTGCTGCTGGGTTTAATCCTGTTCCAGTCAGTCGAAAAAAAAAAAGTGAATGGATTTTTTCCCTAAATAAGCAGTGGCCTATACATATATCATAAAAACAAAAACAAGATCAAAAACTCCTTATCCACCGAACTATTACAATTAGTGTTCACTGAACCAATGTTCTTAATCTTAACTTGAGAGAGAGGCTTATTAGCTTTCCTCCACTCTGTGCATGGCTCTGCTCTTTACTGAAATCCAAAGGATTTCAACAACCTGCCTCAAAGACTTTCTTTCATACTTTCTAACTGTAATTCTTATAAAATTGTATACTTTTCATAAATTGTATAAGTTTACTTTTTGGTCAAACAGACAAACAAACCAAAGGTTGTTTGTGTGCTTAATGGAGCACATATTAACCTGTAATTATAGTGATCTGTGCAGTTCTTAAACTTTATTTATTCTAATTGAGAAACACATTTTGTCACTTTTGGTCAAATTGAAATTCAGGTAAAAATTCTGATCCCCCACCACATGCACAAATCCTTTAACAATTGCATTGGGTGCAAATTTAAACCAGTAAACATTAGTGTATTTATGTGTGTAATTTTTTGTGTGTGTATGTATGTACAGTACCATGTTCAGTAGTATAATGCGCAGATGCATTGAGCATTATTCTACAATGCAGAAAATAATAAAAACAAATAAAAATGAATAAAACTAAATAAAGACCATTGAATTAGAAGGTTAAACTAAACTTTTGACTGGTATTGTATGTGTGTAGTTTTGCAGTATGTGTTGCATAGACTGCATGTTTGATCTTCAGAACTGACCCATTTCCGTTTTATAAAAGCCTATTGTGCCATAATGCTCTTTTACCAGGTAATTAAAACCTCTTTCCCCGACCTTCACAAACAGAACAGCAGCATGAAAGTCATGGTCAGCAGCCTTTGTATTGTGTATTAGAGAAAACAACAACAACTACAAAAGTAACCTTCCTCTCAGCGGCAGACATGGGAGGTCTTTGATTGTGAATATCAAAGAGCTGCTCTCCCTGTGTGCTCGTGCTGATCCTCCCAAGGTCGGCCTGCCAACCCTATGCATATCACCACAGACTGCAGAGAGGATGCGGTGAGCAGGAACTTTCCAACTGTTCTCAAAATTTTATACACAAAATGTCACTCACAACTCAAAATTAGGTCTTAGCAAATACTCTAATACACATATACCATAGTCTTAAGAGTGTTTGAATGGATAAACTTCCTGGAGGTCTACAACATGAATTCTAAATCATGAAAAAATGTGGTTTGATTTTTTTTATACACTTTAATAAACGAATAAAAGACACGGATAAAATAGTAGTAAATTTTTTTTTATTATCTGTAAAAATGTAATAGTCAGTAAAGCAGCTGCATAATGTGCAACTGAAGTGAAATGTTTTACTAAATAACAAAAGATACATTTCATAATGTAAATTTTATATTATACCTATACGTAGGGTAAAATTATTTGTGAATATTGAGTACTTAAGCAAGGAATACGCTGAACCAAGGAAGCATGTTTGTTGTAGCTCAAGATACGGATATCCTATGAAGGAAATGACATTACTGTGTTTTTAAATTTATATAAGTAGT
>JAOTRS010000047.1:22470417-22480775 GCA_028565755.1 Dinotopterus cunningtoni | reverse complement strand
TAGCCTTTTCACTAAATACTTTTTTACACTGACTTGAGTAATATTTTGGATGGAATATTTTACTTCTACTTGAGTAATATTATTTTAAAGTACAGGAACTCTTACTTGAGCACATTCTACCCACCTCTGTCCATAGTAAATTCCAGTATCACATTTTGTTTATGTAATCAAATGTCCACATAATTCACATAATTACATGTGTGAGTGTATGTGATTGTTCTGTAAGAATCTGAGAATGAATACAGGACGCATGTGTTTTTAAGCCTGCCAAAATCATGCCTAGGTTGTTTCTTCAAAATTGTCAATATAAGCTTTTGTAAAGCAGGCTTGATTACTAAGATGATGGCCTTATTTTATAAATCCTGGGTATTACTTATTATCCACATACACTTTTATATATACAGTTATACTGTAGAATACCAAACTCAGTATATATCCTGCCTCTCTACCTAAAGCAGGAGTATTTTTTAGTCTGAAAGAAATAATGATTACCTTGGTAAGACTGAGCACAGACAGCACCTAAGAGGAAGCTCCGCTAACATATCGTCAGTCTTTATGAACCAAATGCTTCCTGGAGTTCTTTATCTATCTGATGTGCTAGCTCTCCTTGACTCTTACCTAATGAAACATCCATGCTTAATGAGTTTTTAAATATCGCCACCTCACTTCGTTGTCAGTATGGTGAGCTTTTAATTTGCCGAGCAATTAAGTGCAGGCTCTCATCCATCAGCGCTGGTTTGTCTAGCGGGAGCCTCGCCGCTGTTTATTGATGGTTTTCTCTGAAACACTGTGGTTAAATGAGAACTCCCATTGTGGAGGTCATTCCACCAGCTTTGGGAAGCCAGTGCAAGACTGACGCTGGAGATAAATTGTTAGTCGAGGCAGTTATACCTCAGATGCCTGCAGATATTAGCAGACATGGCTGGGAAGGTCTTTAGCTGGTGTGATGAATATTTCTTAGTGTATATTGGTGCCATACACCATCTGTTTCTGGATGTGAAAACATTTTCAGATGTCTAAATATTCTAACCAGTTCCCAGGAATGAAAAAGGTTATTTAGGAAATTTAGAGAACTGAGTAGCATAATATCACACATAAAAAAAAACACATAAGATTATTTTCGAGTTTGTCTTACATTGCAGTAAAAATAGGCATAATACTTTAAGGGTAAACTGATGGCTTTTTGCAGGGCATCAGGAAAGACGTTCTCACATGATTAAAGACATTGAGACATAAAAAAAATCATTTAACTACAACACTGATGTGAAGGATAACTGATAGATATTTGAAAAGACTTTAGAAGCTCTTTCGACCCACGTGATCTCAGCATAAGTTGGTGCTACTCTTACAAGGCAGAGCTTTGCAGTCTTTCAGGAATACCCAGAGTGCGACTTGCACTAATACATCCCCATCCCTCATCTCGACAGACACCAGACGATGGGTACAATGCCAGGGAAGAATATTCAGTCTCCCTTGAGTAGCCTGTAATAAATTACACTTTCATCCACTGAGCGAACCGCTTGAGATTCAATCCATCTCTGTTTTTTTCTCCTTGCATCCCTCGCTCTTCATTCCAACTTCGCTGTCAGAAACCACCTGGCCATGGTTTTGTGTGTACCAATGTACCTTTAGTCCACCACAGTTGATAGATGGGAAAAAAACACAACACCAGAGATATGCATCATCCCTGTTATGATGCTGACACTATTTTAATGATCTCCAAGGCACAAAGAATGCTCATTTGAGATTTCTCATTGTTTCAATAATTCAGGTCATACTTGTGTTATTGTTTAATGTAAACATGTAGTTTGGACCAGAACAGCTAGGTGTGTTACTAATGGTAAATTATGGACAGCTCAATGGGCTGTCATTGTGTTGAAAAAGGTAAGTGTTCATTTCTTGCTCTTTATATTTCCTTCACTTTTGTTTTGCGACATAAAAACACACATTCAAATTTTTAATGAAAAATACAGTAAATATTTTGAGGCACTTTCTAATTTAAGGCTGCTATCAGAAAGTGTATATTAAAAAGCTTGTCAGGCCACATGAGGCTGTCATTCATCTGCTCGTCTTTTCTTTTCTCTCTTTCTATTTCCTTTTTTTCTCTTTTTTCTCTTTCTTCTCTCCTTAACCTTCCTCTGATTCATGCAGACTTATCGCCCTTGGGCAAACCCAGTGGCATTTCCATAGCAACCACCTGCCCCCTCCAGCTCTATGGTTGCAGTGGATCAGCAGTTCTCTCACATGCTCTTTCTCTGTCTGTCTCTCTATTTTTTTCTCTTTTTTTTCAGTCCCCCTCCACCAGCACCTGTCTAAGGCGAGTATCAGCATCTTTAAAACGTGCAAATTCTCCTTTGTCCTGCAGTTCTTTTGGCTTCTTATCCTTCTTTTCTTTTTTTTTTAAACACAATTTTTCATGAAAGCCCTGAAGGTAGCTAGCTTTGGATGTAAAGGATAACCTTACCTTATAACATTTTTCTTTTAATTTGGGGCATGTGTTGAACCTGAATTGATGGATGCTCCTCTCATTCCTAGTGTTATATTTAATTGTATGTTAATACAAATGTGCAAAACATATACATTACAGTGTCTGTCATAAGCTTAGACACACCAGTCAAAAGTTTGGAAACAAGTTTGGGTTTATTTTCTTTATTCTTGAACAATACACAAAATTATAAAATAACGCATATGGTATTATGTAATAGAGTAACAACAACATAAACAATTATTTGTTTTTTTAGAACATAAAAGTCAGCTGTTCTGCAATAGTTCTTGCAAGAACAGTATCATCAAATGCATTTGCAAAACTCATCAAGCACCATGATGAAACTGTCTGTCATAAGACCTTTCCATCAAAAAAGGCCAAGACTTTCCTCTGCATCAGAGAAGTTCATTTAGAGTTACGAGCCTCAAAGTCACCAATTAACAGCACCTTAGATTAGAGCCGCTATGAAGGCTGTACGGGTAGCAGGCACATCTCAATATCAACTGTTCAAATGAGATTATTGCACATTTTGGATGCCTTCAACATTGTTTTACAATGTAGAAAGAAAAAAAAAACAGGAAACACAATGGGATTAGAAGGTGTGTACAAGCTTTTGACTGGTAGGGTACATGTATATTTCACACCATTCGCTGCTGCACTAGAGCTACTGGTCTTCCACACAATTAATTAAGTAGTGTTGAATGGGTTAAAAGGCTTGCATGCACTCTGCACGGTTTCTCTAAATGGGACATTTAAAAAAGTTATTAGGGATAGAAACTGATTTTACAGCGTCATTGTGTGAAATATGCTTGACCCGCTCTCACATGTATGTGCACACATGCACGCAATTGACACACTTGCAAACACAAAAGTAAATACAAATGTTATTTGACTCTCCACTAAAGTCTTGACCCAGACTGAGCATCACTCCTGGTATGAGAGCTGTCATTGTCTGCTGTCTCCCACTCAGAGTGCTTCACCAACTTTCAAGGACTTTGAAGAGTTGCTGACACTTTGTTTTACTTTACCCTTCAGCCCCTGTGTAATGATAAGTGGGCAGTTACCTGCTAAACACTCTGGGTCAAATCCAAAAGTGGACTGCTCCAATTTGATTCTCTGAGAGTGTTGTTTTCTGATGTTTGTTCAGCAATAAGAAAATATCCCGAGTTCAGAAGGCAGTCAGAAGACCATCAATTGACAACCTTTTTTAGCTATTAACCATGAAGTAGGAAATTGGTTTAGATGCATGCCATTGTCATGAACTGCTATCACTGCATGATGAACTTTAGCATACACAAAACATGCACCTAGGTACTCTCCTGCAGCGTGTTCTTTTACCTACAGAGGTAGAGTAAGAGGTATTTTTGCATTTGTTATTTTAAAATGCACATTACAGTCACTGGAGTCATCCGTCATGTATCATAATCTATCAATAGGATATTATTATTAATGAAATTATGTCAAAACAAAAAAGCTGTTTTTCATTTATTTGGTAGCAGTGGAATTATACTTCCTTGCATGGTATTTGATATTTTTTAAAATTCTTATGACATTCACAAGCAAGAAAATCCCATTCAGAAATTACATTCACAGTCTGAAATCCGCAATATGAGGAATCAACCCTTTATCAAATTTCTTTAATATTTTATGAAATATCACTGGCACTGCCACTCAATTCCCTAGGTTTAAGCTACTTCATAGCCAGAATTTAGAAAATCTAAGGGGGACAATGACTTATGCCTGGTTTCAGATGGAAATATAACTGTGGAGTGTGACCTGATGGTTCTACTGCAGTAAAACATAATGAGCAGAGCATTAAAGCAGCAGCACTAGATGAAGTTAATGGGGCTTGAACTGAGCTCCTAATTGCCTTGTCTCTGTAACATTTATTCTGCTTCAACAGGACCAAGCAACAGAGAGTGGCTATCCAGGGAAAGATAGAGGTGACAAACGCACTGGAGGTGACAGGAGAGGCATTATGGAGCACCAGAGCTGCAGTTCAGCAAGGTGACACTGATCCATTACTCTCTTATCTGTCAAAATAGAACCTGTACAACTAACATACTATTTTACCTCACACGTGAATGGTTCTTGTTCTGCCAATGCACATACAAGTTTTTGATAGAGACCACGGAGAAAAAAACAGGTGCATCACATAGCACTTGCACAGAGACATTAAAAATGCTTTTAGTGGATGAGGCACTTAGCTGACTCTTAAAGCAGAGTGACACTCTTTCTGTGGCCCTGTGATGGGTCTAGGCACTGCAATTACACACACAATTAGAGCCTCACACACCACCAAACTGCTGCCTCAATGAGATCTGTGAGAAAAGTGTTTTTTTTTTCATGCATGTGTTTGTGTGCATGCTGTGGTGGGGGCAGGGATATACCTGCCACTGCAATATATTCTATATCAATATACTTGCTTTTATTCAGGTATAAATTGTGTAGTATTTACTGTACATTTTAATTAGCTTTTATGAATCTACAGATATATAAAGAACATCCACATGTATGTGCTCAACAATCTCCAGGAAATGTACATGCAAATACTATTTAATATATTTGAATTAATTGTATTGGTATTGGTATCTGTTTACTGAGGTGTGTATGGAGATTTAAACTGAAAGTAAGTACTAGATGACTTTTTAAGGTTAATACTGAGACAAGGCAGTAAAACAATGAGTAACAGGGATGGAAATAAGTTGTCCCAAATTATTGAAAAACAATAAATTTGCGGAACATAACTTTAACATAATTCCTTAACCAGATGCCCTTGGCAGTTCTTTCTCTAAAGTTTTTTTTTCTCCAGTAGGTAAGCAAGGTAACTATGATGGACAAAAAAGGACTGTATTACCCAAAGTTAAGAAACTGTATTTTGGCTAAAATTAACCATACTAGGCCTTTTTATTGTAAGAGGTTTTTGAATTCGGCACATTCCATAAAGGTAGGAAAAGTTCACTGGACATTCTATCAGACTGTAAAGATGTAGTGGAAAAAAAAGTTTTGATAATGGCACAAATATTCATTTTTTAAAGATTGTTGCTTCAGTGTTTTTAGATCTTGTTGCCGGATATTACTATGGTATACTGAAGTAGTATAAGTGTTAATTAACAATTACATTACATTTATGCAAAGAGTCAATATTTGCAGTGTTGATCCTTCTTTTTTAAGACCTCTGCATTCATCCTAATATGCTGTCAATCAACTTCTGGGCCACAACCTGACTGATGGCAGCCTATTCTTGCATAATCAATGCTTGGAGTTTGACAGAATTTGAAAATATTTGTTTGTCCTCTTGAGGATTGACCACAAGTTCTCGATAGGATTAAGGTCTGGGGAGTTTCTTGGGCCACTTAGTTATCACTTTTGCCTTATGGCAATTTGTTCCATCATGTTGGAAAAGGTTCGTGGATGGTTGAGAGAAGTGAGGACTCTCTGGAGGATGTTTTTGTACTATTCTTTATTCATGGCTACGTTCTTAGATAAAATTGAGAGTGAGCCCTCTCCCTTGACTGAGAAACAACCTCACACATGAATGGTCTCAGGATGCTTTACTGTTGGCCTGACAGTAGTAGGTAGGACAGATGGTAGTGCTGTGCTCTGAAGAAGCAGCATGTGTAGCCTCCATATCACAATTGCCCAAAGAAGACTATGCCTCAGTGGTCACGTCCTCCAGATGAAGGGCTACCGAATCCCCAAAGTGAGATGGATACCGCCATGAGGAAAACATCACCTAGGACATCTGCATCATAGATAGAGACGCACCTTCATCAAGGATCTAAAGCTCCTGGACATTGCATGGGACGAAGCCGAAGATGCCATGAGTGAGTGGAAACAATGGAGGGATTCTAGTACTCAATATGCTACTAAGCATGGGAGGAACTAAGAAAAAGAAGAAGAAGATTCTCAAAACTTTTGGCCAGGGCTGTTTTATAAAACTAGGTTGCACTTACAGTACAATGCTTCTGAGAGTCACAAAAGGAAGATTGTCTAGAATTATCATTTAATCATCACATCAAAAAAGCATGCTTAATGAACATGCACATTGTACATTGAATATACTGAATAAATTTAAAATTAATTCTCATTTTGTGAAGAGTGCCACAGAAATACGAAGCTCAGTGCACAGCATGTGGTCTGCCTGGCCTATATGGAGCAGTGTTAAAAAAAGAAAGCATATTCCTTTGTTTTTTAAAAAAAAAGGTCTTAAATGAAATTATAGTATTATAAGACACTTATAAGAAGGGTTTTTCCCCACCACTATTAACTTGTTAATGCACAAATAAGAGTGAATAAGAAGGAAATTACTATACATCCAGAGTGGGATTTTTTTTTATGTGGCAACTCTCTCTATGAGCTTAAACAATAAAGTAAAAACTTAATGTGAGGTCAGGAATCTCAGTCTCTGAAGTCACTGGAAAAAAAACTGATAATAATTGAGCACTTTGTGAGCTGTATCAGTTTTTTTTAGAAGCAGTGACAGCTTAAAATGATGCTGGATAGTGGGTTCTCTAAGGTTAGGGGGCTAAAAACCTGTAGTGTGAAAGAATCTGGGAAATGAAGTCCTGGTCAAATTTGTACTGGGCTCGTGTAAAAAAAAAAAAATTAACTCTACAATGGTATCAAGGAAGGAGTTGCAGATCCCCAGTACAATTGAAAACTTTAAATGATATTCAACATATTTTTCACTGGTCCCATTAGTTCCAACCATGGTTTGGAAGTTTAAAGCACTCTAACATAATCCTAGCACTGTGTCCATAATCAATTTACATACACGCAAAGGCATTATTTCTCTTTCTATGTCTTCAGTTGGGTGAATTCAGTGTGTGCATTATACCACCGTTCCATGTGGCTCCATGTTTAGTCCACGGCCCCCGGCATGGGGTCCCTTATTTAGCGGATTAGCTGCACAGTCATGGGCTTGGATCCAAAGCCTCATGGTTTTGTGATTTCAAAGCCTTCTGGGTGCAGTGGAAACAGGCTTTTGGAACCCAAGCCAAAAACTCTCGGTAGCCTGTTGTGTCTGACACATTGCCACGGAACCGGCAGGAGACCAATCTGACAACATTGTTGATTACTTAGCGATTAGTCAGTGGTTCCTCCAGAGACAGCTATTAGTGATGACCATGCACACTGAGAAAAAGGGAGAAGTTAACACAGTGTAATTATACTTTACAGCGCTGCGGACCGTGATGACATCTACTCCTCATTTTCCGACTTCTGATCATGTGACATTTTGCTGCTTTGCTGCACTAACAGAATGTCTTTTTATTAAACCACCTGGATTTGCATCCCTGCAATATACAATGTGCAGATATAGTAAAAGTCACATGACCCGTGCGACCCGTCATATTGCTGCTATGTGCTAATATACATGAAGTTCTAGGGTTGATGCTGAGTAAGTATGATGAGGGCTTCCTCCTCCACACTGCCTCCTCTGTGTTGCCTCTCTGTCAATCACTTTTCATTTACTGCAGAAACCAGAGGCTCGTGAACCTGCTATTATGCAAATGGATGCACAGTGATACTGTTTTGATAACAGCTCTTGGTCAGCCCACATCCCAAAGCAAATGGTTATTACTTCATGACTTTTGGAGAAAACAGACATGTGGATTCCAGTGATTTTCATATGTGGGTGTATATTGCAGTAACTGCTGTACGTGCCTGAAGGAGATGGACGGGTTGTGTGTTTCTTTGCATTATGCATGCATGATGCCCAAAGAGATATTGACAGTTGGAGAGGTTTGCTGAATTCACATGCATATTCCTTTTTATTTTCATAAGTGTGTTGGTGTGTGTGTGTGTGTGTGTGTAAGTGGGAAGTGGTCTTTGAGTGTGTCTCTGTGGCACTGTCTTTGTGTGTGGGTGTGTGTATTTGTGTGCATGTGTGTATGAGTGAGTCACTCTCTGTGCTTGACCCTGGCACTGCCTACACAAACAGACCCCAGCTAAGTGCTTTCTTTGTAATGGCTTTGTATTCGCTCATCATTTGACCTTCAACCTTGCCAGAGCTTCCTCCTTCTCCACTCCACCACCTTTTAACCCCTTGTACTATTTATACTAGCAGTTCTTTACCAGACCGCTATCCAGCACATATCGGATACTCCGATAACTCTGTTAAAATACAGTGTATGTGCATGTTTATGCTCTGAATAACTCTTATGCTGAAAGTTGTCTGAGGAAAATCGGCAGCTTTTTGTTCGTCACATCATCCAGTTTTCGAATTCTCATAAGAGGCTTCAATAAATAAATAAATTAATAAATAAATAAAACTTTTCCTGACCTCACTTATTATTGATTTACATAGTAAACATCCAATAGGTGGTGCTATTCTGTTTTTAGTGTAGTGGAGCTGGGTGGAGTCGCATACTGTTTGGCAGCTGCTTCCACCCCCTCCCCTCTTTCTCCTCTGTCTGTCCTCGGCTGTGAGAGTGATGTAACCCCTCAGTGTGGGCACAGCACACACACACACACACACACACACACACAAATACACACAATGGGATGGACACAAATGCCGTCCCTCACACTCACGCTCACACAGGAGATCAGACACAGAAAAGGCAGCATTGTGTGTGTGTTTGTTGCGATGCTCCCTCCCCATGGAGCACTTGGGTGAATGCCTGGGTGTGAATGGGGGTCAGAGGCAGCAGTGGCCCAGTGCAGCATCCCGCCGAGCCTCATTTTCGCACATTAATCACCCCCATTCACAGATAATGAGCTCCCCCTCAGTAGCATTTAACCGCTTTCCCTGTCCTTTGGACCTGCTCATTTGGACCTCGGCAGGGGGGATGGTGTCTGCTTGTGTAATTTCAATCAAAGCTGTAAACAGGTTGACCATCTTATCTGCTCCCGAGCTACATGTATATGACAACAAAGATCAGCTTTTCCGTTAATTCTGTTTCCATCTCTCTCTCTCTCTCTCTCTTTGGTATTGCATGTGGTTTCCTCCCCGTACTGTATAAGTGTGTGTGTTTGTGTGTGTGTGCATGTCAGGTGTGTGTTGAATGTGTTGGTCCAATTTACCATGTAATATAATGGCCTGAGGAATGGCTGAATAGGCTGGCAGGAGGAGGTCAAAGGTAACCTTCACTGACTGCCTCTTTTTTTATTTGGACAAGCAGAAAAGTGCATGTGTAAAAAAGTGGAAAGGCGGAAAAGCCTCGACTCCCTCAAGTCAGCCACAAATGCTGAAGTGATCTAGTGAATGAGGAATTTAGGACACTGCTCGAAAAGAGCTCGCGTGTCCTGTTTCAGTGACACTGGCTTATAGAACTCCTCTGGTGATGTGTGAAAAAAACAGGTGACCGCTCACCACTCGAGCACAAACTGCACCAGTACAGTGCATAGTGTGGCTCTGCATATCATATACTGTACACATTTTAAACTTCATGTATCTTTTGTGCCTATATTAAATTTCTCACTCTCTTTTAATGAATGAATTTCCTTCACCTGCTCACACTGGATTCAGAGCCAGGTGCAACAGCAATGATCCTGGATGGGATGCTTGTCTATTGTAGTACGCCATGCACACAAGCACACTCATTCACATCTAGTCACAATCAAACAGAGCCAGTCCTAATTGCAGGTCTTTCGACAATGTAGAAGTAACCCAGAGAAGCCACAGTTTAGTGATACAGACACAGGGAGGACACGCAAAACCCACACAGACAATAGCTCAATGCACTGGTGGCCTGCCCGCTGTCTAATATTTTTACTATATCAAAATTCATCCTTAAATTCTGTAAAACTTAGTGGTGAAAATAGCAGGAAAAGAATGAGTGCATGGTCTAAGAAAACATATATTAAAATGCATAAAGTCAAATTAAACACAAACTATAATTAGACTGAATTATAAATGTAAATTATT
>JAOTRS010000047.1:22408057-22434951 GCA_028565755.1 Dinotopterus cunningtoni | reverse complement strand
TTAATTAAATAAGTTTTTTAAACTAGGCTCAAACTTACTACTATTACGATCATAGTGTGTAATTATTAGCTAACTATTAATGCAACAAAAGCAGTAAATTTTAACGAAAAGCAAAAGACAAATTCAGGCAGCTACAGTAAATAGCTAGCATGTTCCTTTGTTTTTATTTTAATAAGAGCTTGTTGATGAACTAATGGGCAACATGCCTATCATATAATGTTTACTGGTGTTACATTGAATTATTGTATTGTATTATTGTATTGTAATTATAGTTGCAACGTTGTAATGATGTGTATTACTCTAAGACTTCATAACACATTCGATGAAATGATGGTTGATGAACAGTGTTCCGTTACTGTCATTATAAATGCCCGTGTCTCATGTTGACTGAGGATGTACAGAACGGTAGAATTGTAGGGTAAATTGTACAGCTGCAAGAATTTTACCTTGACAACATGGCCATCTTCTGGTTAGGAACATAATGACAGCTTGCTTTTATTTGAATAAGATAGGCAGCAATAATAATAATAATAATAATAATATCACTGTAGCACTGTATCATTGTATACTGTACGTTTCTTGCCTCATGTGACCCCCATTTTCATACTTCATTTACATTGTCACCATTGCTGCTTTAAAAAGAATATTACTTTCAGATTTTGCTAGGTTTGTTCAGGAAATTTCCGAAGGTCTAAAGTAAAAAACTTGTATACGGTATTTTCAAAACGTTGAGCTGTAAAGCAGAGCATCATACATCATTAATTCAATAAGTCATGTATCTGTACTGTTAATGTAACAATAACGTTTAATCGCAAGTGCTTTTAGTCTGTCTAAGTCCGTACCACCAATGACGTCTACACAACTTAATTACAAAAACTTTTAAAGGGGATGTTTATTGTTTAAGATTATTAATTTCAGTTATTCAAGCCCACAGTATCCTAAATACCTGATCTCTCTCTCTCTCTCTCTTTTTCCCTCCGTGCATTCTGTACAATCTGTAGACTACATACAGTTGTGATTTTATCGCGTTCATTTCTGTGAAAGAATACTGTGTGTGTGCGTGTGTGTCAGAACGAACTGTGATGTGTGGGTCTTAGTGTGTCACCGCGTTACGTCAGAGGGTACAAAGTGTACTGCTGACAGTTTCATGGACTGGATGGAGACTGAATGGTTTCCCTAGTGACAGTCATCATGTGTTCAGGCCATAAAACGTGATGTACGTACACTTGTTTATTCATGTGTTAAGTGAACGCTGGTGAGTAAACGCCCCCACATGCACTTTAAGGGGGACAAATCATTTATTATTTAATTTAATAATCCAGAAAGTAGTTACAAAGCGAATGTTCTAACAAAGCGAATGTTGGAAATTACCTGCTTTGTTCCTGAGTACCAGCACTTCTATGCTTTGGGAACAGGACAGGCTCACACTGATGCAGCTCTGACTGAACGTATCGAGAGAGAAAGAGAGAGATTTTAGCATTGTATAACTTAACAGATAGGCGACAGTCAAAACGACGATCTACATTATTTACAGAGGTATTGTGTCATTTAATTCTTTGCACATGCGTTTCTTTTATGTTAAGCGTATATGCGCGCGCCACGAGGCTTCTAAACCATGGCGGGTTTTTTTATGGCGTCTAATATATTGCATATTTAAAGTAAAGCAGGACCCAGGCAGAGAAAATACACTGTTTAAAAAAATCAAAGAAAGAAACATTATACGTTTTGTTCATTTGTATCAAATGGATACAAATTAACGAAATGAGCTGGATGAGCGACATGTTGGTGTTTCGGTCACGAGCCAGTTCGATTAAACGCAAGCGCGTGCACTTGAAAAAAGCGTCGTGTTGAAATTGAATAGAGCAAAATATAAGCACGTCGTAATCTTATAAAACGTTGGCGATCGAGGATTTAAATCAATGCTTTCTATGCACATTTCCCCTTAACATGGTGTTGATGTCTAGTGCTGGTCAGTGAAATAAATAATGCAACAAGTGCGACGTACAACATGCTGAAGCTTAAAGGTGGCTGAATGTCAATTTGCTCTGCCCAGAAATCTCTTATTGTTGAAAACAAGATTCTTTGTTCATGCATACATTAAGTAAGATGTTTAGCTCGTTTTGTTGATGCAGTTATACCGTTGGTCTCTTTAGCCACACAGCCAGAATTATCTCTGGTATCTAAGCAACAAGTTGATAACGTGATGCAGCAACGATTAAAATGGCTTTTCTAAATGATACTCTTGTGATTAGGTGAAACATCTGTATGTGCATTGTTGGGAAAGTCCAGGATCTGTGACCCTAGCTCATACATTGTGTTAAACAAGAGTTTGTGCCTTTATTTACAGTATTGGACAAAAGTATTGAGACATCATGTGCCATGTATTATTGTTCTCCCTGTGCACAAAATAAGTAATGTTACTAATTTGCTCTAGCCTATATTAGCTAAAGAGCTGTGCATTTAGTTAATGTAATGAAACAAATATGTGGCAGACTATTGAACCTGGACTTTTGGAAGGCAGGTTGTCCACCATACTGCATGCTATGCCTAGTCAGATCTAGTGGGTTTTAAACAACAATGGACTTCATACCAAATATTGATTTTTGTATAGCAATTGTATTGCATAAAATGCAAAACATTTTTTTAGCTTATCATCATTAAAAATGTCATTAAAACATATAATTTTACTTTTGCCACATCAGTTTCGGCCACCACTTTTTGATTTAATTCATTCAAATAAGCGGTTTGTAGATCACAAGAGATTAAAGCTGTTGAAAAGAACATTGAAGGAGTTTAGAGAAATAAATGCTTCAGTAATAGCAAGGTTTTGTTTTATATATTTGGACTACAACAAGATACAACAACTAGTCTGGAAGTATAGGGAGGTGAAAGTACACTATAGGGATGTGATGGAAGTATAAGCTTGAGCAAGTGTGATGAGAGTAAATTACTTGCGTTAATCTGGAACTGCTTTCTCAGAACAGCAAGCCACTGCAGTAGGATACTCTGTCTTCAAGATTAAAACACCTTGGACTACTATGCACCATTATTAAATAATCCATTTTTAATAGCTCTTAAAAATTGGTCCTGTTCAATCTTATGAAACTCTATCCTTTATCCATTACCTTTCTTCTACTTCATTGAAGAGCAGCATACACATCAATTGAACTAATTAACAAAGACATGCCACCACTGATTGTCATCTGTGTTACTGACATTATTAATCTAGTTCAGCCCTCAAATTACTCATGATGTTTCTATGTATTTGATGGGCACAGTTTTTGCTATAAATGACAAATAATAACAAAAGGAAAATAATACATTCACTTCTGCTTGTGTCAACAGGTCCTTGGATTTTTTAACCTCATTTTTTGACTCTGTCTGTGTTAAAGGAGAATGTTGAATTCTGTTCAATTAGCCACAGCAATAAATGGCTTTCCTGTCCTTACTGTAACCATGGCAACTGGAGTATCAATTGGGTGAGTGTGCATAAAATATTTTTATTTAATGTAAACTATGTCATAGTACTGTTTGTCAGTCTGTGCGTTTAGACATAACAGTCACTTTTTTTTGTTAACAAGATTTTTCGGTTAACTGTAACAAATGTATAATTTTGGTATATTGAATATAGATCTGTATAATGGTTTAGCTTTATTTTTTATTTTGATGCTGAGATAAACATCAATCCTAATCTGCATGGTCTCTCTTCTTCAGAATATAAATTTAGATAAGGAAAACATAAACTGTGTTTAAAAATTTTGTGATCTATTTTCGTTAATGTTTCAGCTAGAACAGGTCTTTACAATGCAATGTAAAAATAAAAAATAAATAAAGTCAAATGTGGAAAAAAAAATTAAAGAATAGAGGCTACATACTGGGGTCACATCGTAAACATCTGTGGTCACATTGTAAAGAAACCATACACTTTCTTACACCTTGGCCCACTGTATTAAAATCAGTGATCACAGTGGACAATCAAAGTAATAGTATGAAAACACATCATGTCCATAGTCACTTTGTAGAAACTTTATTTGGATCCATATCTAAACATACACTATCAGTATAATAATAATAATAATAATAATAATAATAATACATCTACATTGGACTAATCACACAAAATGGAGAAAAGGTTTCTTGCAGAATTACATGTATATTGATATATTGTACATATGCCTCATACACTCTTTTGTTGTAGGTTATTTGAATTGTAGATTACCAAATGGACTGAGCAGTGGACCATGGCAAGGATTAATGCCAACTCTTCAAACATGGACTGATATTGCTTGGTAGCATCTGCCATGTCTGAATGCAATGCCAGCTCTCTGGAAAAATGTGACTTGCTTGGACGATCAGAGCCTGAGTTGCAGGAGGTTGAGACTAGTTTAATCCCTGTTGTGATTAGGGTGGCTTTGGCTGCCATTATGATCTTCATGATTACTATTGGTTTCTTGGGCAATTCAATAGTATGTTTGATTGTCTATCAGAAGCCAGCAATGCGCTCAGCTATCAACCTGCTCCTAGCCACACTAGCCTTCTCAGACATTATGCTCTCTCTGCTGTGTATGCCTTTTACTGCTGTGACTGTGACCTCCACAGACTGGAGTTTCGGAGTAGGATTCTGTCGAGCCTCTGTCATGTTTTACTGGTTCTTTGTCCTGGAGGGCGTCTCCATCCTGCTTATCATCAGCGTGGATCGATTTCTCATTATTGTGCAGAGGCAGGACAAGTTAACGCCACATCGTGCCAAAGTTCTGATCTCAATATCATGGGCTCTATCCTTCTGTGTGGCACTACCATCACTTGTAACCTGGAGGACGGGTATCGTCATGGAACGTGTGCCCCAGTGTATTCTGGGATATAGTGACTCACTGGCAGAACGGGGTTACATGGTGGTGTTAGCGGTGGCAGTTTTCTTTGTTCCATTTAGTGTCATGCTGTATTCCTACCTGTGCATTCTAAACACAGTGCGCAGAAACGCTTTGCGCATCCACACCCACGTTGCTGAAGACTGCGCAGCACTCAAGCTGGGGCTTACAGGTCTACAGCGCCCCCCACAGGTCAATGTGGACATGAGCTTCAAAACCAGGGCTTTCACCACCATCCTCATCCTCTTCATTGGCTTCTCTGTGTGTTGGCTCCCTCATACAGTGGTGAGCCTTTTTGCTGTTTTTAGTCGCAGCTTCTACTTTAGTCCAGCATTTTATCCAGTTAGCATAGGTGCTCTGTGGCTCAGTTACTTAAAGGCTGTATTTAACCCCATTATTTATTGCTGGAGGATCCGTAAATTTCGTGAAGCCTGTTTAGACTTCATGCCCAAGACATGCAGGCTTTGCCCCAAGGTCCCTGGTCGAAGTCACAGGCGTATAAGACCCAGCAATATTTATATATGTAGCAGTGAGATTCAGTCTGCTGTTTAGCATTTAAAATTGAAAACAATTTATGTTCAATTCAATTTACATTCCCTGACAAACACCTGCAAGGGATACAAAAAGAAATGCCACAGACACATTGACTTTAACAAGACAGGTACTGGTTATTGTAGCCTTTAAAGTTTTAAAACAACAATTAATCAATGCAGTACATACAAAGGCAAGTTAATGTTTTATTTTTGTAATGCCATATATTCAAAAATAATCACAACACCATTTAAAACCATGTATATTAGCAAATAAAGCAGTTGTTGTCAATTTTGTCACCTGAATTGAAATGTTGCAATAAAACAATGCAATAATGCAAAAATGCCTCATAATTAAACCTGTTTTGATGTAATTGCACGAAGTTCTCACAATGCAAAGGAATTGCATAACACTTCGTGTTTTATAAAAGGCATATTGAAACAGAAATAGGTCCATAAATGAGTACATAAGGAAGCCGATATAAGCCAGGCATGGACATAAAATTAGAAAACGTGTAATTGTGAATCCAAGGCTCAGTATCCTGCTTTTTTAAATCAGTCTCTAATTGGATTGGTAGGTGGATTGGCTACACTTAATTACCCCATATATAACTGTGTGTGTGTGTGTGTGTGTGTGTGTGGTTGCGCATCCGTGCATACACACGCATTCATATTAACTTCCGTGAGACTAGTGTAGGAAAGGCTAAGTATTACTGCTTATGTTTTCAATGTAATTAATAATTCTTTAAAGTTCTGTTGTGTAATAACATTTATAAATCTAAACATGTAATCAATAAACATGAAAGTTAAAAGTCTGGACACACCTTCCAATTGAACACTTTGGATTTTGTATTATTTGATACATTGTAGAACAATGATGAAGACATCTAAAATATGAAAATAATATCCTCTGGACAGTTGCTATTGATATGTATCTGCTATTTGAGCTCTGTAAAGCATTCATGTGGGTTTTAATTTGAGATGTTGTTGACTGACAATTTCTGAAGCTGTTAACTCTAAATGAACTTCTCCTTTGCAGCAAAGGTAAGTCATAGTCTAAGTTTCCTGGGACGATGTTCATGAAAGCCAGCTTCATCATAACATACAGCACATGAAGAAACTAGTCTTCCAAGTTCTGGTAATTTTCTAAGTGGTATAAACTTCATGTCCTAAAGTAAGGATGGACGTTTGTTTCTCTTTGCCTAATTCCACATTTTAATAAAAATATTATTCATATTTTTATATCTTTATTATTGTTTTGCAATGTAAAAATAAAAAATAAGTAAACGAATAAAAGGGTGTCCAAACGTATACAGTATTGGTAAGGGATTTTCACCAGGCCAACAGGAGGCGCATTGCTAATCCTTGGATAATAGTCATAAAAAAGCGACACTTCCGTGTTTTTCCGGAAGTGAAAATGGCTTCCTGCAGCAACAGACGGGACGACAAAATGAGAGATTCTGGTGGAGACGTCTCAGAAACAGACCTGTTGCTTCACCCCGAACTTCTGTCTCGGGATTTTCTAAAACTCGTCTTACACGAGGTTAGATTAAAGTGTCCACCTTTCCTGCAGATCACTAACCAAGCTGTGGATTAGCCGAAGCTAGCCCTGCCTTATTTCTTAAACGCGATACTACCAAGTGCTGACAGACTTTACGATCTATTAACGAGTGTTTACTAATTAATTAGACATGTTTAAAACGGTTGTGAAACGTGTGTGTGCAGTGTAAACACCTTTACCCGTTTGTCACGGACTGGGGTTACTGGTTTGGTGACAAGTATTTGTAAAAACTCAAGTGTTCAATAAATATTTCGTTTAGTGTTAATACAAATTTGTGCTAGATAATATTCCGTCTTCTTTCGCCACACTATGTAATCTATTACCGGAAGATCGGGTTGCTAGGCAGCATAATGCACCACATCGCAGAACAGTTAGTGAAGTGTTACATTGGTACTGATTTAAAACATTCATACATATTTATTTACCGTGACGCGCTCACGGGTGCGCGCATACTGAAGATTTTACAGTGACCTCTAACTCGGCTCAGCCAATCAGATTGTAGATCCCATTTTATGTTAATACGCCTGCGCACTAATGCTGTCTTTAGGCTCTACTCAGATTTTGTGTACGATTTCAGGCGTGGTACTTGAAGTGATAAGTGTACATGTGGTTTGGTTTTGGTAGAAAAAAAATTGACACTTTATTGTTGTTCTAAAATAAATTAAGAACTTGCAGCAACCCGTATGTTGTCATTACTTTAGCGTGAGAACAAGATACGATGTCGTGGCCACAACTTACTAAGGCATGTGAGCAAAATATTCTGTTTACACGCCTTAGTAAGTTGTGGCCACAAAACAGTACTATTTAATATCTTCATAGCATTTAGCTTCTTGTTAATTAATTAGAATTTATCCAGGCTTAGAACCAGCACTGCAACACGTGGCTGGGGTATTGGGTGGAATCCTATCATTAAGCCACCAGTACACACTTAGTATAGATGTATGATTACCTTTATTTACTCACTGGCATGCACACTCCAAAACAACAACCATATGGTCACATCTGGGACATGAATGATCTCATTACCACATGTGCTTAAGTCATATCCACAACAGAGTATCTTGTGGTTTTATACTATTTTGTTCCCACACCTTAGTAAATCATAGCCAGAATTTTTCCTCCCACTGTCACTAGAGGGTCTCCGTGAGAACTGAATCGTTAATATGAATAATGTATCCTACCACTCCATTTATTTGTCTGCCATTCACACTAGGGGCTGCATTGACTTAAAAAATATTCACAGACCATTAATTTGGACAGTTGAGGCTTGTAGAACAATGCGCATTCCAAATTGTAATCACAAGATTATGTTTGAGCTCGTATGTGCATTCAGCTCGTAATTACAATATTTCACCTAGCACTTAAAAGCAGCGAAATACACTGTCTATTTTAATCTGGACAATCCACATTTGAAACAAGTTCAAGATTTTACTGTGTTGAAATGCATTTAGCATGTTTGGAAGGAGTCTCTAGTGTCAGCATTTTGTAATAGAGGAAAGGAAGTCAAGTCTTTTGGCATGGGACCTTTAGGGTTGTCATGGCTACATTACATCATAAATAGGGTTACATAATTTTCCCCCTATTTTCTATAAGATAACAATCTCGGAGATCTGTTTCCGTTTTCATAATTTTTATGTTAATCACTATTGTTTTAAAACTATGATACCACCATGCTCTGAGCACAGTGTAGCACCAAAGTTGCTAGGCAAACCTAGGGTAAAATTCGGTGGCATTACATAGAGGCATAGAAAAACTGGCAATTTAATATGATCGTGCCAAGGATAACAATTACTCATTAATAGTTCCACAACAGGCTATTAGGGTGCACTTAGCGTTAATACCATCCTAGCACATAAAGCTCCCTGCCATCATGTGACATGGGACGGCTATTGTGCCTGTGTTTGTCTCTGGCCACAGACAGGCTTACTGATACATAGGGTGGACCTACATACCATAAAATACTGTTATGCTTCCTTAAATTTGTTGAGCATGCTTAAAATTCATAGCCAATGCCATCAAGCTACAAATTACTACAGGTCACCCTGACACTCAGTAAGCCATGAACTTGTTGTACGCCAACCCATGCCTCATCACAGTTATTGAATTGAATTTCAGTGGGAACTGGGCTTAAATTCACCAAGCCAGTTCTGTGCTAGATTTTGTTGCATAAACGTTATACCAAAATTCAGATCGAAGAAATATGTGAAATCTGAACTAATACAGTATTTTAGGCTAGTGTTGGTTTATACCTTTACCAATTTATAGTTTACAGTGATTATCACAGGTTGCTTGAATTAATTTTAAAGTTTCTGTTTTTGCTTTTTTAGAAACATGTTTAATACCAACATGTATAATGTACAACTACAAGTTGTTCAGTTAAGTTGATTAGTTGTTGTTGTTGTTGGTCTTTCGGCTGCTGCCATCGAGTGGTCGCCCATTTAGACTATCCGATCAGCACACAACTTGACGCAGGTTTTACACCAGATGCCCTTCCTGATGCAACACTCCCACTTTATCAGTGGCTGGGGTTTGGGCATATTTAAGTTAATTAGTACAGTTTACAATTTCTTTTTTCAGAAAAAGATACAGACAGATGACAGTGAAGACCCTGACCACCTTACTGAGTTGTACATCCAGCATGTTATCCCACTTCCGCAGCGAGAACTCCCCAAAAACAGGTGGGGGAAAAGAATAGAGAAAAAAAACCCACGCCAGGGCTCAAGCACTGCACACAGGTGACAAAACCATGTTTCTTCTTTTATTTCTTACCAATTAATACTCTTGTAAAACATTGTATAAACCTTTCATGTGTTTCCTCTTAATACATGTTCCTTATTATTGTTTGTTGCAGCTCGAGCACAGATAGTGGCAGGAAGAGGCCCTTGATTGTGTTTGATGGCAGCTCCACCAAAACTGGCTGCATTAAATTAAAGCGAGCTGATGATTTACCAGTTACAGATCGCTTAAAGTCCCCACCTTCCAACATCAGTCTCAGTAACCCTATACGTAAACTTTCAGGGTCCTCCCCAAACTCATCTTTGTCCCGGGCCTCAGCAGGAAGTGTCAGGAGTCCTACAGGAAATGGCAGCCTAAATAGCTCCTCATCTGCATCTGCAGTACAGTCCAGCTGCATGAGCACAAAGCTAAAGCGAGGAGCATCAAATTCAGCAGTGCCTGAAAGCCCTGTGAGTACACACAATGCATGTTCACTGATGTCTTTTAGTTACAGTGCTCATTATGGCATGACTCCACTTATTCTCATAGATTTTTATGAGTAACCAACTAACCACATCCTAGATACATGCGTTCATTTAATAGGCACATTATTATGTACACCTGTACTTCTCATTCTTGCAATTAACTAATCAGTCAATCATATGGGAGCAGCACAGTACAGCAAATCATGCAGATACATGCCAAAAGTAACGTGAGTAATTGAACGTTAATTTGCCTTGTCAACTATTTAGGTTTTCGGTGTGGTATAATCAAAGACGGCTCTACCCAGTACTAGTACTGTGTTCCTAATGAAGTGGCCATTTTATTGTATATACAACCTATTACAAAGTTTTAATGCAGGCTCATGTGTGGGTGTGTTTTTTTTAAAAATTACGTTGTAGAAAAGTTTTTTTCTCCATTTTAGATTCATATAGATTTATAAATCCAGTATCTCAAAATATAGAATATTTCCTAAGCTCAATCCAAAAAAGGATTTACAATACAGAAATTCAGAAAAAAATGTTAATTTTTACATTTAATACTTATTCAATGCATCTTTAGAATGAATTACTGCATCAGTGAGGCATGGCATGAAGGCGATCAGAGTTATGTTATTGTGAAGACCAGGTTGCTTTAATAGCAGCCTTCAGCTCATCTGCATTGTCTTATTTTTCTCTTGATAATACTTAAGGAGTTTAGGTCAGGTAAGTTGGCTAGCCGGTCAAGTACAGTAATATCATTATCAAACTAGTTTGTGGTAGTTTTGGCATTGTGGGCAGATGTGGTGGCAGTGGGTCTGCTGGAAAAGGAACCAGCAGATGGAACCGCAAATCATCACCAACTTTCATTACGGAATTTGGCAGACTCCCTTATCCAGAGTGACTTACATTTTTATCTCATTAATCATCTGAACAGTTGAGGGTTAAGGGCCTTGCTCAAGGGCCCAATAGTGGTAACTTGGGGGTTTGAACCTGGGATCTTCCGAACCATAGTCCAATTTTTATGTGAAAAGTGGACTTTGGAGCACTGAGCAGTGCTTCGTCTCCTTAGCTAAAATATGCTGTGTCATTATAACACAAAAAAAATCCATTGATGGAATAAACTGATCATTTAGTACATTCATGTAGTCAGCTGACTTAATTTTATTGTGACATAATATTGCTGAGCTTAGACCAAACCTAGCAACAACCAAAAATCATAACACTGATCAGAAAGCTGGAAGTTTAAGCCCCAGGTTCGACACACTGCCCTTGAGAAAGTCCCTGTCTGCTTCTGGGGCACCGTTTCCTGGCTGACTCTGTGCTCTAATTCCAACGTCCTAACAAGCTGTCTGTGTGACAAACAAAGGCTTCCTATTCTTAACAGCCAGATCCAAAGAGGATCCATTGGAGGTATTTTTGGCAGACAGACTTTACATGTATATTTACATTTGGCAGACGCTCTTATCCAGAGCGAAGTTTGTGTCATTGGATAGACCCTTACACTGGGTTACTAGGTTACTAACTAAGTACACTTAGTCAACCCTTATGGGTATGGTTTTATGTATGCATGCATGCATGCATTCATTCATTCATTCATTCATTCATTGTGTGTGTGTGTGTGTGTGGTGGGGAGGGAAGAGTTGCCTAAATCCCTAAGAAACAGATTCGGGTTTTCAGCTGTATGGACATCTCAAAGACGTTCATTCCACCACCTAGGAGCCAGAACAGAAAACAGTCTAAATGCATGTCTTCCTCTAACCCTGCGAGAGGATGGGACCAGAGATTTTTGGAGACAGACTGAGAAATTTAGCTTTTTTATTCAGCTATATTATTAATTAAAATATGAATTTTCTTTGAATGTGTACAGTCATGGCTGTGAGATTAATTTGTGATAAACAACTGTTTATTTTGGCACAGGAGCTCAAATCCCCTGAGGTGAAAAAGAAGATTCAGCACGTCACATGGCCATGACTTCTGTCCATCTGTCAAAAGTGCTAGCAGAAAGAAGTGCCTTTCTGCTCTCTGATGGTTTTGTCTCACTTGACCATGTGTCCTGTGGCAGAAGAGGTCATAATGGGGACAATGAGCACGTGCATCTGAATTTGGATGTCCACCATTCCCATGTCCCACGTGCTCTTTGAGATCCTCCTAGGTGTGCCAAGAGAGTGTTAAAAGACTTTCCTCATGAGCATCTTTTGACTGGTGTTGTACTTGAGGCTCTAAAAAAAAACAAGGATGGCTTCCTCTTTTAAACGCTGTAAAAATGTCTTTTTTACTTCAATAAACAATGATCTGTTCATCACATCTTTTTAATTATGCAACCCATGAAGTTATATCTATAACAAATAAATATGTTTTCCCATTGTGTTTTACTTTAACACACATTTTATGATCGAATACCAGTTGGGGGAGGACATACAGGGTAGCTGTTGTGCATTTTCATCTGAATGTATGCATAGGTTTTATTTGGTTTAGCTGGGAGCTGGGTAATAAAAAACAGCACATAGGCACAAGTTTTAGTTATTAGCCTATCCAGTGCTCACATTAAGCTCTAGATGGGGCTGTTTCTCTTTTAATCACTAAAATAAGTTGTTTTTTTTTCTGCAATAAGTCCCTGTCTCCGATATCTTGGTGAGTCATGTGTTTGGGAAGTGGTTTACTTCAGAAAGGAAGTCATTCTGGGGGGTGAAATAAAGAACGCCAGAAAAATTCTTATAATTGAAAGGTTTTAATTAGTATTATATTTTGTTACATATGCTGTTTGACATGCAATAATTAATAATTACAGAGAAAGTTTCACAGAAATACTTCAAGCAGAACATTACTGCTCTTTATTTATTGCACTGTATTAGATGACAAACAAAAAACAAAACAAATGCTGCACTCATGTTCACGCTCACTGTTAGAGTTAATTCTTATTGAATTAATATTTAATATCTTCAACTATGTTTAAACTTCCAAAGCTAATATTTTTGAGGATTTTTTTTTTTTTTTTGTAATTTTGTGTAGCTCTTATAATTCATGCCATAAAGGAAATAAACAGCCTTAAGCTTCAGGTTTACTTTAAGGTTAAACTTAAGTTGCCTGTTCTAAAATAGTAGTGTAATAATCAATGGTGCTAAAATCCTTTGCAATGACTAGGGTTTATATAAGTGCATCAGGATTTTTCTATGCATTACTTCAGGGTTTTTTTTCCCTCTTGTCTTCTTTATTTAAAATTTTAGATGTCTTTGCCACACTCAGGACACAGGATGTCATCTCTCTCAGTCAGGAAGCCTCTGCCCACGAGAGATACCGAGCACTTCTTGCAGTTGAAACAGTCATTGTGCCACTGGCGCTCCTCAAAAGAGATATACTTGCTTCCTCCAAGCCCTAAAACACAGACATTTGTCCCCAGTAAATATTTTAGGAAACATGGACTGATTTGAAAAAGAATGAAATTTCATATCCAAACTATTAGTCATTCCCTTGTGGTTTCAGACAACAAATGCACGCGTACCACTGATTGGAGAAGTGCAGGAGGCGCACTTCTTGGCATACAGGTTACAAAAGCAGTTGAGGCAGTAGGCAAAGTCATCACGAGATGTGAAGCGCTGACCAGAGAGCTGCTGCTTGCAGCCAGTGCACAGGAAGCAATCCTTGTGCCACGGCTGGTCATGGTAGGTCACTCCTCCAGTGGTGATAGGCTAGAGAGAACATGAAAACAAATTTTATTATAAATTTGTGATATACTCAGTAAGATTCCAACCTACTTTCACTGTAAGATTGTACAGTATAATAAAATGCTTAGTTTAGATATTAGATTGTTACACACTCTGTCATTGTTGCTGCTTGGAGGTATTCCCAGATTTCACAGCCTTCACGGTGTATTATAACTTGTACTGACAAGTGGCAAATGAAGCCACTTGTCAGTCCCCGTGAAGCATAATGAATGATTTTCAACACTCTTATAATGACACATTTTTCGTTATAGGATCAAGATGAGAATTTTTAATTATTTTATATTGATTGGCATTAACTTTTCCTTTTAAGGGGACAAATGGATTCAAACCATACCAGCAAAATGCACCATACCATAAAGAAACCACTTTTTTTAATTTCCTTTAATTTGTTACACATTTCAAATAGGTGTATTGTAAAATAATTTCTTTTAATGCAGACTACCTTCTTGCAGTGCACACACTGCATAGCAAACTGCTTCTCATAGCAGGCCACGCAATAGTTGTTGTTGTCTTTTGGGATGAAGCTCTTGGTACCAATGGGTTGCTGGCAGCGCTTACAGGTGAAGCAGGTCTCATGCCAACTGTTGCCCTTATGCTCCATTTTTCTTGAGCCTGTGATAAAAATAGGTGTGAAATGGATTTATGAACAGTACCAGTCAAAAGTCTGGACACACCTTAAAATTCAATGTTTTTGTTTAGTGATTTGTTTTCTTTCATTCTAGAACAATACTGGAGATTTCAAAACTATAAAATAACACATGAAATTAGGTAATTAAATAACAACAACAACAGTCAATTGTTGCATTTGCAAAACCCATCAAGCAACATCATGAAACAGGTTCTCATGAAGTCCTTCCCAGGAAAGCAAGACCAAAACCTACCCCTTTAGAGGGAAAGTTCATTTAGAGTTACCCGCCTAAAAAATAATAATTAACATCACCTCAGATTAAAGCTATTGTGAAGGGTTTACAGAGCATACAGTAAGTAGCAGAACCATATCAATATCATTTGTAAAGGAGATTATTGCATATTATGGATGTTCCAGCATTGTTTTACAATGTAAAAAGAAATAAATATGTCCAAACTTTTGACTGGTAGCGTACATCATTTAGAAACATTCTAAAATGACGTGTTGATGTGCAATATGTTTCTAATATTATTAAAACACATATAGTTTAGAAAGAACTAACAGTTCCCAGTGCACTTGATTATACTGCACAAAGGAAGAACAAAGCTTCTTTGTTGGTGATTTTTACTTTGGCCATGGTCTTGAATTGTAATGATTTCTCAGTAAGTGGTTTACTTTTTACATACCAAAAAGGACTTCATAGAATATTAGATAATTAATACCAGCTTCATTTTGCACATTGTTCTTTTGAAACTATTTTGTTAAGTGTCTATATTTTCACTTTTTGCAAGTCGCTCTGGATAAAAGCATCTGCCAAATGCCTAAATTTAATGAAAATGAAAATATTTTTATGGTAAAAACTTCTCCTGACTGTGGTAGGTTTTTTGTTTTCTTAAAGGAGTTCTTCATGGAACTCTTGGTTTTACACAATATTCCAGCAGAGCAACAAACTAAACCTTTAAAAGTGATAGATTGAACCCTTTCCCCCCCTAACAGAGTACTAATAGTTCACATTACTCAACCTGCAAGAATGTAGATCTTGACTAAAATGCCCACTGTGGCAAGAGTTAAAGATCAGAAAGTGATCCGTTATATATATATTATTCATCTTAAGTTAATTTGTAAGTTAAAACATTTCCAGTGGTGAGAGGAGAGTGTAATGTGTTGTTTTAAAGTGATATATTTAGTTCAACAGAGGAATAGTTTTACACTCCCAAAGACCTGGGCTGTTTGCCCAGCGTGCAAAACAGTCATTTATCAGCCTGCAATACAGAACATATTGTGAATGTGTTCTTTTGAAGGCTTTGTATTTTCTGAAAAATACATGTATTTGTCTCTCTCACCAGGCATGATGGTCTTCTTGCATTCATGGCATTTGGAGGAGTACTCATTGGAGTAGCACTCGGTACACAGCAGCTGCTCGTCCTTGGTGGAGAATGGTTTGTCCACAAGCGAGCGCTTACATTGGAAGCAGTGGAAACAGTCCTCATGCCAGTGGCGGTCCTTATACGACAGATCCTGTGGACATTTAGTTACAGAAGAGTTTGTAAGGTTTAACTTTGTAATCCAGTGATTTTCCTCACATGGTACTGATAAACACAGTAATAGGTTAATTGAATGTTCTGTGCTTGTCATTTATCCCAAGATTCATTTAATTTAGATAAATCGAATGCTTAAGGTTTTTTGATTGTCCCTCTTGTGAACAAATTAAAAGGTTCATTGTAGACAGTGTTACATAAGACTGTTTCCTTGTCAAATAGATTTCTATGTAGACATTTTCAGAAAGCTAAAACCTTCAAAGCAGTAGTAAGTACGCTACATCTCTAATTTGAGTGTATTTAGGCATTGAATTACCCTGCTGTTGCAACCGATAGGCTTCTTGCAGTCCTCACAGGTGTTGGAATAAAGGCTCTCATAGCACTTTACACAGTAAGGGTTCTCCTCCCGCAGGACATACTTTTTCCCAAACAGGGACTCCTTACAGTAGTGACAATCGTAGCGCTCCGTCATCGTTCTTCCTAAAGAAAGAAATAGCATGTGAGAGACAGAAACATATTCTGCTTCTTGTCCACCTCAGTATTACACGATCATATTGTAGTCTCATATGCATGGAAGTTTATCTGTCTGCTCACCAGTCCTATCTAAACATCAGTCTGTAAATAGCCTCAGTTCTCACAGAAAAATGTGGCGCTAAAGCAGTACTGCAGTGGCATAGCAGGGGGTGAAGCAATTGCATTCCAAACTTTACTACTGCATAATTCCAGCAGCTGTAAATAAACTGAATACGGTTTGTATGGATTGTGTGGGCAAGTGGGTACATGATCTGATCAAGGGTTATGTCATTTTTTTTTTTATAAATGCTATCACTTTTTACATAGATCATATGAAAAAGAAAATCTGCATTTTAAAAATGAGAAAGAATAGACTTAAATTGTGTTAAAACTTTTTCAAAGCAAAACTTTTCCTGTTCCTGGCAGGCAGTGGCAGTGGTAAAGTGAGTGATGGAGAATGTTGGCACTCTGGAATAGCGGGTACTCACATCTGCAGCTCTCTGGTTCCTGGCTGTGTTAAGCTCCACTGCTTATCCCTGCCATGAGCCCAGTGACACCATAGCACATCTCACACACTGCCAGCTGTCCTCACTGTCCTGCTGTGTGTGTGTGTGTGTGTGTGTGTGTGTGTGTGTGTGTGTGTGTCCAGTCTGTGACTCTCGAACACTTGTACCCTGCTCCTCTGTCCTCTGCTCTCTTACCGCATGAGGCTGAATGAAGCCGTGTGCTGCCCGAGCTGCATTTCTTAACCAAATCCCCTTCCACGGTTTGACCATATAAGGCAGCAAATTCAGAAAACTGGGAGAAGTATGCCCTCTTACTTAAACTCCCTCTTTCAGTTTTCTTTTCTCTTCTACATTTTCTCTTGTTGCTCCTCCTCTCTGTTTTTTTCCCCTTTAATTTCTCACTCTACGCTCTTAGAATTTAGGCAGGACTTTTCTTTGTACTGCATGCTTTCAGTCTTCCTCTGAGGCATGATATCATAGTTTTTTACTAATGGTCTGTGTCCTTTGTGTTATTAGAGTAGCATATTTGTGATATTTCTTTTGCATGTCTCATTTCCTGTCTCTCCATTTACCTTCCTACACATTGGAAATCTTTGGATTATTAATAAAACATCAGCAAAAATTCCATTGGTATTTATGTTTTCCTTCAGTCTCCCTTTCCATTTGTAGTGTTTCCTGTTTTTCATTCCATCATGCTTGACAAAAGAAAGATTTTTCTAGTTTCATGAATAAAATATTAACCAGACCATGAGTGGCCCTGTGAGCCGTTTTGTAATGGTATACATCTGAGTTATTTCTTTTATCGTAAACTGTAATCCGATGCTGGTTTTGAACTTGACAACTACAGTATTTTATTTTTATTTATTTATTTTGTATTTTTTTTAATTTACTTTTACTGATTTTTTTTTTACTGCAACTATAAAGCTGTAAAATGCCTAAAGATACAATTCAACCTAATTTCTCCTCTCGTCTGTTCCAACCACTTCAGCATCACCAGTATCACTGGCCTGATCATCTGTCATCATCTGCACCTGTTTCTCACTGGTTCATGCCTTAAGATAGATGGGTTTTTTAATACTTGAATACTTGATACTTGATTCATAGATTACTGTGTGGCTTAACAGAGAAACATTTCTCTGAAACTGGTCAGGTACAGGGGTAGGAATGAGAATAAGAGACAAAAGTGTGCCAAAAATCTGAGCCAAAAAAGTCCTATTTAACTATTCATAGTGATAATTACATATACAGTATACATTAATATTTACTATATATTTATATGCAAAACATTATGCCCAGTATTGTATAGGTTCCCCTTATGCCACCTGGGCAGCTCCTATTATCTTGACTTATTATCGATAATCATTATGGATGAAAAACCACAATCTAGAATGTCTTTTTATCTCTGTCCCTTTATTGTAATCCATCTTCTGCTTGTGAGCTCAAAGGATATCTTGTTAACTAATTTTGCTTTGGCCCATTAAAAGGCAAGCTTCTGGTCCGACCACTTGCTTTCATGACTCTCCATGTGTTTTTATTCTTTTTGTGTATTTTGGTGTTGAGATTTCTTATGACTAAAGGGAAATTTATTAGACACAAAAACCTTTTGAATGTAAAATATATGCTATCTGCCCTTTCTATCATCCTCCAAATGGCATTAAGAGGATAATACAGTATCAGAGTTATATCCCAAGGGATATAAATATTTCTATTAATATACAACATTTGGTCACCTAGTGATTGGCACTTGTACACTGACCCCAATATCTTTTTGTAAGTTCATCTTTGGCACCATGTGTTCTCCTAATCTCCTAGCCTTTCACTATCTCTGGCTATGTTTAGAAACTTTGTAGCCACAGTCACAGCAGCCTGTCACACAAAGGCAGCTGAAGGGGTAGCACATCACTGCAGTGGATGCTGAAAGCTTTCTGAGACGCTCAACTGGACAGGTGGATAAATCTCCCATGAGAGACAGCCAAGTTATCCACTCCTCATGTCTAGCCATATATTTAGGGAAAATGAGAGGACCAATATGTGACCACAAATTGAGGCCTTGTTTCTATACTGTAGTGTTGCATACAATGCCAGTGACAGCCTGTAAGTATTATAATAGGCTGCAGTCAAAAATGTGCTCTTTACAATTACATGATATTAAAAATTGAACCAATTTTGAGAGGGGAAACTTCAATTTTGTAGACACTTCAAAGAACATTTGGGGGATCTCCACAAGAGGGACAATCTGTTAGGAGTTATAAATTTAACCTTCATACTGTATATACCCCTCTGCCTACACCTCATACTGTACATAATAATTCTGTGTGATTCACTGCCATGACGAAATACCCTATAAAGTCTTGCTTACCTTTTATTGCTCATGTAATTGTACCATAGTCAAGAACATCCATTCTTTCCATGTTTTACACAAAAATCCTGGCTTTATGACCTTCTTGAACAAATAAACCAGCATGTTTATTACATTCCTAATGAAATTCAATCTTATCAAATAATGAAGTTGAAAGAAAAGAAAACACAGCTTGGCTTAAAACGGATAGGCGATTCGATTCAGTAAATCACCTGGAATTTACTGACTTTACTTTTATTAAGTCTTTCATCATTTCAAAAAAAGGCTGGAAAAAGGTGCTTGATCCATCCAGATGCCTCTCTGTAAGTTTTATATGACACATGAAGTCTGTGGCTGTTTGTGTGCAAATATCTTCCCTTCCATAAAGTTTTTTACTACGCAGATGACTAATGTTGACACACATCACTAATAGTCAAAATGGGAAGAAGAATTCAAATTATTTTCCATTTTCTGCTTCACACCATGCTGGTTTGTCTGATGATAGTTCAAAAATTCATTTGCTCATTTTGGATTCTGGTTTGTATTTCATTTTAGCAAATTACTTTTTTTGTTTTTGTTTTTGACTGTAATAGAGCTCTCCTATTGTGACAGTTCTTGTATTCTTTTACAGGTGACATTGATACTGTATATAAGTACTCCCTGTACAAGGCTACAATCTGTATTTAGAATAATTCAGTGCAGTTAACTATAGTATGATAATGTTAGGCTTTACAAACTACCTGTGTGAGTTGCAGTCCTTACCTTAGAGACTGAGCAGCCTTCCTGTGTGCTGAGCCTGGCTGGACTGAGCAGAGTGTCTGTGGTATAGTGCTCTAGGCAATCCTGATTGAATTACCCCACCTATGGGGCAGCTAATTGAGGTGGTGGTGTATGAACAGGCACTCTTTATCTAGATGAGCTATAAATATATAGCCCACTTGCTCACACATACACTTCAATCCTGTGCCCTTTTAAGGTCTTACATTGTAGTCTGGTTTGGGCATCCATGCTAGTGGCTGTTCATTAAGATACATACACAACTATATCTTTTCACACAGTTTATTGAACATATAAACAGCTGATTACATTCCTGTTTACAGTTACTGAGATGTGATTACTTATTTAACCAACTGAGAGGAGCTTTTTAGCAGCTAAGAAGTGTAGAGTCAATTTAATAAGGCAGTGGGAGAAGCATGTAAATTGACTGCCATCCTTTTACTGTAAGCATTTAATGTAATATGAGTTCTGAAGGCTGCAATAATAAATGACTACTGGCGAGTAAGGGTGGTGGGCTGAAGAACAAGGACAGTAAGTTCTCCTTTTTACAAAATGTTTATACAAATCAAGGGGAATGCACTCTACTCTTTACAGTCACAATCTTTCTGTTTAAGCAACTCTGTACTTCTACCATTCCGTTCATACTTTCCTAATTATCCGAGTTATTATATAAAATGGTCTCTATTATTATTATTTATTCATTTTTATCTAACCAGTTGGTTATTGTTGCTTTAGAAATACTTACTACTTCTAGTCTTTTCAGGTTTTTTTTTTTTTTTGCAGGTCATTTATAGGATATTTAATAAGAGCTGTGTTCAATGCTGTCTGATTGAGAGCACTAAATTAGATACACATATGTACTGCAATAAAGTAAGAACTAATATTGGGTTCCTTTAGTGAAGGGAGTATTAAAACTTATTTAATTGCAATATAATGTTAAAAGGGACCTTGCAGAGCTCATGTAACACCTTTTTATTTTTTTTACATGTAGCCCTTTTAACTCTTATCCACACATAATAACTTTTACTGTCGCCTCATGCACATCATCAAAACTGTTTATCTTCTGCCATTCTATCTTTCTCCAGCTGACCCTCTGTCTCACCCTGTCCTTTTTGAGAACTGTGTGAGGGATTCTCTCCAGGCCAACCGCTGAAAGGTTTTCTGGAGCTGCACCTTTCAATCTCTCACAACCTTCCTCATTTGCCCTGAAGTATACAACCATGTGAATATCAGATTCCTGTACCATTCAAGAAACTATTTTCTGACCATGAAAAGTCATATTCTCTTGGCATGATCTGACATGATCAAGGTCCTAGCATGTCGCTTATAAATCAAATGGTACAGGATATCCTGGATGAAGGCGAAGAAGAGGAGAAGGAAGAGGAGGAGGGTAAGAAGAAGAAGAAGTGATGAAAGAAGGCATTTAGTTATATGAGTCTGGGAAGCCCTTTCATCATCAAAGCAACAGATGGGCAAATAAAGGAATGTAGCCAGCACACCACTCATTTGTCATCTGAGGGCTTAATTTATTACCAGCCACCCAGTTTCATGTGGATGAGATGGACCTACTCTCTGTAGCTTGTCAATGAGGCCATACGGCTTGATAACAATCAGTTTTCAATTTTTTCAAGCTGAAAATGGAGACTACTGTCATAATCATAGTGAAATACAAGAGCATACTGCTTTTACAGATGTCCATGTTCACGAAAGGTTAAAGAATGAATGATCAAATATGTACATATACATGTACGTACATATATAAACATGTAAATATTGCTTCTATACTTATGCCTTGTGTAAGGATTTACCCTTTGTAGTTTCAGCCTAGAAAAGAAATGGTTACAAGGTTGCTTATTTTAGATCTATACAAAATTATATAACATTATGGGAGGGAGAAAATAATTATATCCTGTACATAATTATTAACTAATAAAATAAGCAAATTTTTATTACATACACTTTTGCTCCTAGTTTAGTCCAGTGCAACCAGCTGCCATCAGAATTTGCATATTTAGTTGAATGGATTTAAAAATATGTGTAATTGAAGTGTTGCACAAGTTGAACTTGAGGCGCAGACTACAACCAGGGACCAGGTTAAAAGATCATTAGTCAGAGAAGCAACCTAGAAACTCTGGAGTTGCTGAAGAGACCTACAGCTCAAGTGTTTTGTCCTTCACTATGTTTGGCAGAAACTCAACAATTCTCAGCTCAACACTGCCATTGGTGGTGGTAGCATCATCACCTCTGTCCCAAGGGTTACTTCTCTGATTAATCTCTCCCTTATTCATCCCTGACTGTTGATGATGGCCTGTTGGCAAGGTCACAACTGTGCTATATTCTTTCCATGTTTTAATAATGATTTAATGGTTCTTGGCAGACTGTTTAAAATTTTGAACATTTTCTCTAAGAAACCTTGACTGATGCAGATTCATTTTCAACTTTTTCAACATACAGATTTCAACTTTGTCCCAAATTTGTTTTGAAAGCTCCTTGGTCTTGGTGGTGTTGTTTATTTAGGTTTATTCTCTAAGAAGCTCTGAAGCATTCCTGGGACAGGTGTATTTTTAATGGGAACACACATTAATTACACACAGATGGACTCCAATAAACTAAGTGTTATCTCCAGAGCAGCAAAGGTAAATACGTAGGCAAGCACAACATTTAACAAAAAGTTTATTTCTCAATAATTTGGTAAATTATGTTGAATGTCTGCCCAGTTTAATCTTATGGGATAATTTGTATGCATAATTCAAAGTAAGTTAATTTCAGGTTCAGGCTGTAATGTGGAAAAGTTCGAGGGAAAGTGGGGATGGATTTCCAATTACCGGTAAATTGCATGGGTTAATTTATTGAATTTATCCTCTGTCTCTTACAAGAAGTTGTTAGATTTAGAGTTTTGAGGATAATCAAAATAGAAACCTTAAGAATTCTATTCTACACCTCCACCCCAGGTAACACCACTTTCATAGGTTTTGCATTGGACACATCCCAAACAAATTTCTGTTGTTTTTCTGCTTACTGAGTTAATCATAGTCTAAGTTGAAAAGTCATGTAAGGAGAGGGTAGTTTCGGCCAGGCCGATCCCATGTGTAGTCATGAGGAAGGAAATTGAAGTCAGATGATATTTACTGTTTTCTTCTTGTAATTCACATCAGTCTCATGTGCCTGGTGGGGGTGTAAGTCCTGTGGATGCTTGAGCTAATTTAATTCCCCACAGCTTTTTTTCTTTCACTCCTCCTACAGTATGTGTGCTAATGTAATTTTTTTTCTGTTCTCTAAAATCATCTGCCCACATATAAGGATTTCCAGCCTCTCCACCCATACGTACATCAAATGACCTTGTACAGAGTCTAACACATAGTACCTGACTGCGCTCAGATAAGCAGATGTTGTGGCTTTTTTTCCATCAGTTCAGTTCACTTCTTCACTTTGTCCCTCTATCGTCTCCTGAAACTCCCCTCAGCACCAGTGAAACTATTTATAGACTCTCATTCCACAGTAAGGTTAAGGGAAGAGGAGGGCTTTCCTAACCAAGAGGTAGGGTTTCAAAGACACACACACACACACACACACACATAAGCAAACCCTGGCTGCACTACAGCATAATGTGAACTGAACAATAAACTGAGGCTGAAAATAAACTTTGTGAAAAAGGAAACGTAGGGTGTCGATTGAGGATTGCATCAAATAAATAAATAAATTTTAAAAAGACTGTAACAAAAACTGTACATTTGGCTGATTGTAAATATAGTAATCACTGTTTCAGGTACCATACTAAATGTCTGTTTCTTGTACAATTACTACAATAGAGATCTCATTTATACAGTATATGCTTTTTTTTGTCATAAGCAAATTCTGAGTAGGAGCCCTGGAATAAACTTCCAGGAATAAAGGAAGTCTTTTTGATTACAGCAGCAGCTCTTTGATCAGTTAAGCTTGCTGATGGTGTTTATGAGATAGGATCTCTAATGTATTGTTGCATAATACTTATTATAATTCACCTAATGTTTCCATATTGTGTTCTCTTGTTTGTATGGGAGTCACAGCAGCAAAGTCCTAAGTTATTTGAGCTTCTACGGAACACTAGGTCCTCTAAACACAGTAGATACGGACTGCATGGTTGTGTTGGTTATTTTGAGGTGTGGGATCTTGTCCCTTTTTCCAGCCTCCCATCTACGCTTGAAGTGCTCTGTACATGTCAGATGTTCCAAATTGTCTCCTTTGGATAAAAGATTGATCTTCCACATGTCGTCTCAATGAACAAAGAATCTTCCACCTGTCTTAACAACATATAATGATCAGATGCACCAATGTGGAAAAAAACAAATTTGTATGAATATCCATGTGTATTTTTTTGTACAGTGCACAGTTCCTTCCACTCAGTTTGTCCCACAGGACAGTAAATAATCTGCACTATTTTTTGGCAAATGATCTGACCTTCCATATTAATAGAGATGGAAAGATACCATTTCTCTGTCAATGTTTATCTCCCTAAATCAAGTCGTGTTGAGATCAGGACAGCTGGGGATCAGCATTCAGAGGCTGGGGGCAGGAACCAGGGACATAGATCCCTCCGGATTCTCAACTGTGATTAGTGCATAGAGAATGAGATGGGGTGAGAACCAATAGCTCACAGATAAAGTATCAGATAAATCTTGTTGTACCATTCCTACAAACCTCACAGAACAGTTTGTGTTGTATGTGAGGGTCACTAATCCTGAATAAAATTGCTAGGGTTTGGTAGAATTTTACACTCGTTATTCTATTTTAGGGTTTGACTCATATTTCCCATACAACTTAATTTTCTACCAACCCGAAGAACTTTACTAAGTGTATGTAATTTACAGGTGCGTGTGGGCTATAGGAGTGTAAATCCAAACATTCCTTACACTAATGAATCATATCTGCTAAGCTGCATGTGCTACACAAGATCCAATTATTATAGAATACATTTTTAGACTGTTAGTCAAGTTCATGCAAAAGCCAGGATATGACCTAAAAAATGATGAAGTACATGAAATATTGCTCATTTATAATATACAGGTTTATCATTTTATATATCTTCTTAGAGATTTAGAGATTGGATATATTTTAGCAGAATTCTGGTATTTAAAGCCCTCCCATGACCCTCACATTTTAATAGGGTTATACTTAATAGGGATACTTTCCCCATTCCACAACCAGCTTTGATGTGTGTTTGTGGTCATTGTCCTGTTGAAACACTCACGTGTTTGTGGTCATTGTCCTGTTGAAACACTCGATTTTTTTTGTCCATGTTTCAACTATCCAACTGATAATTTGAAATTCTCCCGAGGTAGTATTCTGTATTAGAATTCTGAGGTAGTACTCCTTCTTCATTATTCCATTCACTTTTCACCTTGTGCAATGCATCAGTTTTGCATAATTCTACAAAATAAGATGCTACCACCACCATGCTTAACAGTCTGTATAGTTCTTGGGGATGAACGCTTAATTTTCTTAATCTTTACTGCTACTAGATCTATGGTCAAAGTTCATGGAAGGCCTGTTCCTGACTATTCTAAATAAGTTCCTCTCAAGAAGTAACAGTTTGGGTCTGCTTTCATACCTAAACAGTGTGGCTAAAGCTCCCAATAACTTGAACGTACTTACAATTGTTTGAACTAATCATAGAATCTGTTTTTTTTTTTGTTGTTTTTTTTTTAGAAATGACTCCAAAAATGTTTCTGGCTTCTGTAAATTCACCACCCTTTTTCTCAGATCTTCACTGAGCTCCTTGTACTGTCCCATCACACTGTGTGTTGGTCAAACCAGTCAAAGTCATTTTTATTTATTTATTTTTTGCTGGCACAGAGAGGCTACCAGCTGTAATAAATGGATGTATAGATGTAGTGAGCAAGTATTGATATACAGTAGTATTCATTATTCTGATCTCATATTCTTATTCAAAATTGAGTAGATTTACAATTTCATTCACTGGAACAAAGGGGCCAAAACATTCCAGCATGACAACTCCACTGAACATCTTTGGGATGAATGGGAACACAGACCACACACCAAGCCTTCTCATCTGGCATTAGTGCCTGACCTAACTAATGTTTTTGTTACTGTAAAATGGACAAATCCCCACAGCCATGTTCTAAAGTTTAGTACAAAGTATTATAACAGCAAATTGGGACTAAATATAAAATAGGAGGTTCAACAAGCACGTATGGGTGTAATAGTTAGGGGTCCACAGACGTTTGGGTATAATAAATTAAATGTACTCAGTGCTATGTTTTTTTAAGATTTACTTAAATTGTTCCCACTTTGATGTAGACCAGTTGAGATATCAGACTCGAAATTGCTGTGACTGTATTGATCTCATATATATTTGAGTTCTTACATCTCTCTCTCTCTCTCTCTGTCTCTCCTGTCCTGACTAAAATTGTTTAGTCAGAATCCAAGGATAGGATGATACCAGTGATGGCAGAATGGAACAGATGTAGTCAAGTAGAACGACCTTGATAGTAAGATGACCCTCCTTGTTGAGCTGGTAATGAATGTGGTCATGGGCCATTAAGAGAAAACATTTCACACCTTCCTAGTCTCCAGGAGATTTCTTTCCAGGCTTAATATTGTCTTACAGATAATTAATGGATGTACACAAGCATCTGACTAGAAGATAAAGGCCAAAATATTTTAATCTTACATTATCAAACTCTTGAGAATTTGAGAGGTAGATGTCTGGCTAATTA
>JAOTRS010000047.1:22389494-22403570 GCA_028565755.1 Dinotopterus cunningtoni | reverse complement strand
ATAATTTGACCATTAATTTTGTGACATTATAGGGGAAGCTGAGCTTCCCTTGCAGTCTTAAAGAAATCGCCACTGCTAGAGATAAATAAGTTTGGACTTGTAAGGGTAGGAAGGGAAGTACTTGAGTGTTATTGGTCAGATCAAGGCTGACCAATAACAAGCAACGTTATGTGGCAATTATGTGGCAATAAAATAAGTTCAGCTGATGACCTAAATGTACTGAATGACAAGGTTATCACAAATTTCTTCCCTAATGGCGCTAGTTGATTGAATAACATCTTGAAGTGTGTGAAGGTCTTTTGGCAGGCCATGTACAATATAGGGCTTTACCCTGGCTCCATCATGAGGATAATAATATACACACGTTTAAGTTCAAATTTCTTCAAGGTATTCAGTAAGAAACAGTGCTCCTGTATTACTTTTGGTTTACTAAGCTACTATATATTTTGGCCTATCTTAACGCCTTGGGGTTTGGCCTTGCAAAAATAGTGCTTGGCTGTGCACTGTTAGAGCTGGCTGAGTCTAGTCTAACATAATGTTCTCTTCTTCTCCTATAACCCTCTTCTTTTCAGCTATATTTTTAACAGAATAGCCTTTAAGAGTAATTTGAGCCATATCCTAAGACTAATAAGCACAAAAGAATAGATATAAATAGATTTTTTTTTCTTCATTGTCCTTCTCTCCCAATAACACTGCTATTTTTTTATTGATGAATAACCTGAAGTTTGTTAGAAGTGTTGCATCCTTATCTAAAATGCAATTTAACGGTTCTAAAGAAACCAGTAAAATACAGTAATGTCTGAACCAATTTACACGGTTTATGTTCTGCAGACAAACAAAGCTGCATGTTTGAGGGAGCAGTTCATTTCGAGCCATTACCCACAACCCCATTTAATGAGCCATAATTAAGAAGGATTTGGTTGTTCTAAATTCACAAAGACCTCATTAATCAATTAACTCTGTCCCATGGACTTCTGTGTACTATGGGTACATTTATCACACAGAGAAAACAAATGCTAATTGACCTCAATTATTTTGTTTTCAGCCCACTAGAGGGAAGACATTCAAACCACTTCCTTTACTACAAATGTTCTACTAGCCTATACATGAGATATGATAAGCAATCATCTACATCTGTAATGTACGTATAACCAAAGGGGAGTTCAGAGGTTAGTTTACCTGGCTTATATTCCAGTCACTGGTAATGTGTTTCATTTTAATTTAAAAGTTGTCCTTATTACAGCTGAAAGATCACTCAGATCATATTACTTATCTATATAGTAAAGTACAGTGTGAATGTACACTGATAAGCAATACATTCGAACCAGCATTAGCCTTTTCCTCAATTTGAGCTACAGTAGCTCTTCTATTTGATCAGACTACATGGGCTAGCCTTCACACCCCTTGTACAAGGTCAGGACCTACCAAAAGTAATCCAAGGAAGAAAAACCAGTGAACTGGGGACAGGATCATGGGTGGCCAAGGCTTACTAATGCACATAGTGAGCTAAGGCTGGCAAGTGTAATCCGATCCAATAGAAGCGCTGGTGTAGTCTAAATTGATGAAAGGTTAACTCTACAGTATATCAGTTATTAACATTAATCTTCATAACGTCAGTTTAAGTCATTATTCACAACTCCATACATTTTACTGTAAGTTCAACTGAGACCTTACTGAGTCACCAACAATTCAAAAAATGTTGCTAACTGGCAGATATAAGCCAGTGGTTCACTGATTTGCTTTCTTCACTAGATGCTGCTTGAGACTTGTTTTATATACAGTCCTTTGCAAAAGTCTTATTTCTTCATAGTAAATTTTATTGAATTATTAGGTTAAATGTAAGAAATGGAAAAAATAATTTACTGCTGCAGGCAAAGTAGCTGAAGATACAATGGATGTTCATGTAACAATCTCAGCAGCAATCTCATTTCCCCTTTCGTCGGTTTTAACCACTCAGCATTCAGCATCACCAGAACACCATTCACAGCCTGATCATCTGTCATCATCTACACCTGCTTCAAACTGGTTCATGCCTAAAGTTAAATGTTATTTTTATGCTTGAATGATTCATGTGTGGAAACACATTCCACCAAAACTGGTCAGGTACAGGGACTTGAGAGCCGAAAACAAGAGTCAAAAAAGTCCTTTAAAAAGCCTGGAGAACATTTTTTTTTTTTAATACAAGAAAGTATGTTTTTGCAAACAAATGCAAAGTGTAATTTAAGATTTCTAAGGAACCATTTCTACTACATGATTGGAGAGAATATGATGAGAGAAAAGGAATAATGAGATAAGGGAATAATAAAGAGGATAATGTCTGAACATCAGAAATGCTTGTTCAACACGGTGACCTTTTTTCATATGCAAAGGGTAAGAAAATGAAGAAAAAAGTGTCTGCCTTTTGCCTCATAAAAAATCTTTTAGGCTAACATCAGGCCTTTTGTATGATTTTTTTTTTAGATTGAGTGGGGCTTCAGAATAACCTGCATGATTGTACACAAGATTACTATTTTCTCACCTGTCAGGAAATTACCTTAAAATTTTAATTAGACAGTTAGCCTATATGGGCATCACGATGGTTTAGTGGTTAGCACTCTTGCCTTGTAATTTCAGGTTCGATTCCCATTTCTGTGTGCATGGAGTTTTTATGTTCTCCACCATGCTTGGTGGGTTTCCTCCGGGTACTCCGGTTTCCTCCCACAGTCCAAAGACCTGCAGATTACGCTAATTGGCGTTCCCAAATTGTCCATAATGTGTAAACGAGTGTGCGTGTGTGTGTGTATGTATGTGTGTCCTGCGATGAAATGGCATCCCATCCAGGGTGTACCCCACCCCGTGGCCTAAGTCTCCTGGGATAGGCTCCAGGCCCCTGTGACCCTGTAGTCAGGATAAAGCGGTAGTTAAAGTGAGTTATCCTATAACATCAACAAGTTTGAAAGTATTGACTTAATGTTGTTTAAGACTATGTCAGGGATGGTTGCAAATGGTCAGGTAAGATTTGTTGTGAGTCCAGCCCGTGATCTCAACAGCCAGCTGAATAAGAAATAAAACATCAAAGGCATCACAGCATTTGTCCTGCCGGTCATTAGACAACCAGCTGGCATAATAATCTGGCCACATGAAAAAAAGGAATTTGTGATCTTAACAAACAGAATCTTTCTTCAATGCACGGTGCATCTTTCTGTATAGAATAAATTGGAATGATAGATGATATACTGTACATTCTGTACTGTACATCTCAATAAATTGGAACGAAATCTTCAAGAAGTTGATTTATTTCACTAATTCAATTCAAAAGGTGAAATTTTTTATATAGATTCATTTCATACAGACTGATATATTTCAAGTGTTTATTTCTTTTAGTTTTCATGATAGTGGCTTACAGCTAATAAAAGCCCAAAATTCAGTATCTCAGAAAATTTGAATATTACTTAAGACCAATTACCAAGCAATGCGGCGTGGCATGGAGGCGATCAGTCTGTGGCACTGCTGAGGTGTTATGGAAGCCCAGGTAGCTCTGATAGCAACCTTTAGCTGTTCTCCGTTGTTGGGTCTGGTGTCTTGCATCCTCCTCTTCACAGAATAAGTCAACTTTTTGATGATATACTAATTTATTGAGATGCACATATACTGTATATACAGCACTGTGCAAATGTCTTGAGCCTCCCCCCCTTCTTCATATTTTGCTTCCAAAGAGCCAGACTTTCTTGTATTTTTAATGTATTTTATGAACACACTGCCAACGCAATCAAAGCATAGGTCGATAGAAAAAAAAAACATGAAAACATGACAGAACACTATCATACTGTACATGGACTGGTCTCACCAAAACCCGAATGTCAATATTATTAAAGCAGTGTGGGATCATCTTAACAGAGAAAAGAACAAAAGGCAGCCAATGTCCTAAAAAGAGCTTTGGAATGTTCTTCAAAAAGTCTGGAGAACTATTCCTGAGGACTAAGAGAGTTCAGGCTGTGATGAAAGTAATGGTGGTAATCCTGAATATTGATGTTAAAGCTCATTAGAATTATAAAACCTCTATTTGTGTTATGTGGTACACAGCTTGCACATGTTGCAATAAAGCACTGTAACTACTTTTTCTCTTTTCTAGCAAAATATTAAAAATAAGGGGTGGTCCAAGACTTTTGCAGATGAATGTATATTATTATGATTTCTAAATATGCCCACAAGAGTTTATAATGTAATGAGCCACTTTTAAAATTGAAAACTTGAACTTGATACAAAAATCCCCTCATTGTTGTTGTCACTAACAGGATAAATTCTTCTTTTTGACATTATTGAACTGCCTCTTAGCACATTTTAAGTGTGATTACTTGTCATTGAGCTCTTACTTATGCTACATTGTAGTCAGAGCAGTACAGCGTATTCCCTTCAGGTGAAATTGAGTGACTTTGACCTAGCTACCATGCTGAGTTAAGTCAATAACTCATGTATTGCTTCTCTCTGCCTATCAGCTCCTGTGCAGTCAAAATCTATTTCCTTTACTGCGAAAATGAATATACTGTAGAAATATCCTCCACCCTTTAGATAATCTGTGAAATGAGAAAATTCTGATAAATAGAATAAATTTTAATCAACAAATGGCATTTCTCGACAGGAGTTTCATAACAATATACATAATTTAAAAAAAATTGGACCATAAAGCCATAAAAGTATAGAAATGAAATAATGTGTGTTTCCTAATTGGTATGCACTAGCTAAAATACAGGAAATGGCATAAAATACAGGACAGAATATACATTTAATATACATTTATTTAATATACTCTTACCTGAGTTTAAAGAACAAGAACACAGAGAAACACACCTTAACAGACACAATTAGCTAATTGCTGGATAGCATGAACTTCTAATTTTGACTAAAAGTGACTTTGAACATGGCTGGCTGTTGGTGCCACAGGCTGGTCTGAGTAGTTCAGCTGATCTACTGGAATTTTCATGCACAACTATCCCCAGGGCTTACAGAGAATGGCCTAAAAAAGAGAAAATATCCAGTGAGCAGTAGATCTCTGGGTGAAAATGCCTTGTTGTTACCAGAGGTCAGAGAAAAATGTCCAAACTGGTTTGAGCTGATATAATGGCAACAGTAACTCAAATAACATCTCGATACCACAGAGGTATGCTAATGAAAAGACGGGCTACAGCAGCAGAAGACCACAGCTGGTGCCGCTTCTGTTAGCTTAGAGCAGGAAACTGAGGTAACACATGGGCTCACCAAAATTGGACAATAAACGATTCATTGCCTGGTCTGATGAGTCTCAATTTCTGCTGTAACATTTGGATGGTAGAATCAGAATTTGGTATAAACAACATAAAAACATGGATCCATCCTGCCTTGTAGCAATGGTACAAACTGTTGTGGTGAAGTAAAGTGCATTTGGGTGTGGCATTCTTAGTACCAATTGTGTATTTTTAAATGCCAGGCTCCCTAAGTACATTGGTGACCATTTCCATCCCCTTATGACCATAGTTAACCCATATTCTGACGACTACTTCTAGCAGGATAACGCATTATGTCACCAAGCTAAAATCATCTCAAGGTTGTTTCTTGCACATGGCAATGAGTTCACTGTATTCAGATGGCCTCCACACGGTCTGCAGATCTCAATCCAATAGAGCACTTTTGGGATGTGATTGAGCGGTAGATTCACATCATGGATGTGCGGCAAATCTGTGACGCTATCATTTCAATATGGACCAAAAATTTAAAGGATTGTTTCCAGCACCTTGTTGAATGTATTCCATGAGGAATTAACGCAGTTCTGAATGCAAAGGGGAGTCCAACTCAGTTGGAAGCAAGAAGCATTTTCCACAACATATCTGCAATGACATATCTTTGATATAGCATCTGCAATCATGTATTTGCAATAATGTATTTGGGATGATGCATCTATGATGATTCATCTGCAGAACATATCTGGTCTCTGAGCTTGGTGTCCAGTTATTAGGGCGTGATAGTGTTAAACACTGAGATAGCATTTTATAGATTAAATCTCAGCGTTCAACACCATCATTCCCTTTAGAATAGACATCAGCCTCAGAGATGTGCAACTGCACCCATTGTTGTGTAACTGTATCTTCAAAGTCCTGTGTGTTTTTCAAGTCTTTGCAATCTCAAGTGCCTTAAGAGATCCTGTCTAAACCCAAAATCCTCAGATTTTTTTTTACACCTACACTATAAATAGCAGCCTGCCAGGAAGTATCCCCTACTGGTTTAAAAACTGCACCGCTCTTGATAACAAAAACCTGCAGTTTGCAGAACAAACTTCCCAGCAGACAATTGTAGGTGATTTTCCCTTTCTTCAGGACATTTATTCAACACAGTGGCTTCAATCATAAAAGACCCCATCCCCCTGAACCCCAACCTGCTCAAACAGCAGCCTTCTGGCAAATAATATTGCAGCATATTACAAACACTGTGTCAAAGAAAGTTTTCCCACAGGCCATAAGACTGTTGAATACTGTCACATAATTCCATAGGCTTATATTAAACTGAATCATACATCATACTCTACTGAAATGCACAGCTCTCTCTCAACATTTTAAATAATGTTTACATTCACTTGTCACTTTAATTAAGGTTTACATTGCTATTATATTATGCACATACTTATTTGCTGATCTACTATAAAACTAATCAGTGCAATATACCCAGTGCAGTATATAGCAAACGTGTGCTGGCAATAAACCAGGTTTATTATACATAGTATATCTTTGTCTCCAAGACCTCGCGTTGACATGACTGGTTTGATGTTGAAACTTTGTAACAATTTCATTCACCTTTTATACCTTAATCCTGGGTAAAGAACATAAACTACGGCATGACAGCGACACTACAAAGTCTAATGTCTAACATATCCATGATAACAGATATGTAATAAATCTCTTATTGGCGCATCTGCATTGACGCGCCTGTGGTCATGTGTCTGCAATAACATATTTGTTATGACGTTCCTGCAATGCTGCACCTCACTTGTGCTAACGTTTCGCTAACCAGTTCACTGCATGGTATCATGCACACACACATTTAAATACTCATTCCTAGAGGCAGCCTATTGACATTTTCGGAAGATAGAAGAAAACCAGAGAAGCCAGAGGAAACCCACAAATCCACAGATAGAACTTGCACGTGAATGGGCAATAAGCTCAGGGCCAAACCAGGGAGGCCCCAGATTTACCAGCATAGATAATGTATTTGTAATTATTAAGATTCAATTATTTGCCACGTACTTTACAGCACAGAGAAATTATTTTTTTTTTTTTTTGCATATAGAGCACAGGGTCAGCCAGGATACAGCACCCCTGAAGCAGATAGGGTTATGCACCTTGCTTAAGGACTCAACAGTGGCAACTTGACTGTGCTGAGGCTTGAACCCATTCTGATCAGTAAACCAGGACTTACAGACTTAACCATATGAGCCACCACCCCTTTACGTATCTTTAATTGGTGGCACACTGGCCTCACACCCCAGGGTTAAGGGTTTGATTCCTGCCTCGGATAAGTGTGCGTGAAGTTTGCATGGTCTTTCTATGCTTTGTGAGTTTCCTCTGGGTACTCTGGTTTCCTCCCACAGCCCAAAGACATGAACATTGGGTTAATTCCCAAAATTCTTGTACTGTAGTGTGTGTGTGTGTCTGTGTGTGTGTGTGTGTGTGTGTGCACCCTGTGATTGATTGGTACCCTGTCAGAATAAGCAGTATAGAAGATGAAGATGAAGTATCTGCAATGTTTTTGTAGAATATTAGCTCTCTCATGGCATATGACTTGCATCTGGAACTGTTAAGTACTATTACAAGCTTGCTAGTGTGACTCATGACTGTTGAGCTCATGATATGACTGTTTTGGGTTTTATATCTAAAAACCTGTGTAATGTTTTCGAGACACTAAACAATCACTTCTAGGTTCAGTTGTGATTATATAAAATATACAGAAACACAGCTGCACATTATCATTTGAGACTATTGTTTGGACAGTAGTAGGAGCAGTAGCAGTGGATAGGTGGTTGTCATGTGGGAACCCAATTATGGGAAGCCAAACACATCAAAAGTGGGACGAAACCGTGGCACCCGATTGAGCCGCTCTGGGCGGACCAAATATCTGCGCGGCCCAGTGGACAGCGCAGCGCGACAATCTGGATAGCGCAGAGATAATCGGGTTATTTACGCAGCCCGGTGGATCGCGCAGCGCAGCGCGGACCAGTTTCAGTCGCCGACCAACTTGAGCAGCGCTGCTCGAATCACAAACCTGCGCGACTCTGATAGAAATAGACCCCGCCCACCATCAAATTACATTTTAGCCACAATTCCCCGCTGTAGTTTAGAGTGCAAAAAGTGGAAGCTGTTTTTTCATGCTTAGGCTATAAAGATATTGGCAGACATTATGAAGTTGAACTTCTTAAATTTATTATGTGTTCTACGGCAATATACTGTATTTAAAATGTCAGGACTGTTTAATATTGTTTCCACTATGCGCCTTGCCATGCCTGGTTTGTACGTGCGCAAATAAACCAGATCATCTCTGCGCTATCCAGATTGTCGCCCTGCGCTTTCCATTGGGCCGCGCAGATATTTGGTCCGCCCAGAGCGGCTCAATCGGGTGCCACGGTTTCGTCCCACTTTTGATGTGTTTGGCTTCCCATATTATGCCCCTTGCGCGCGCCGCCCCCTTTGTAGCACGGCCCTGGTGACGTCACCAGCGGAGAGTGTTGCGCGCAGGGAGCGAGCTGATGGGCTGCCTGGGCCCGCGCACACACACACACACACAAACAGGAGTAGACTGTAAAGCTGTGAGAAACTGACATACAACCGGACTGACGCTTCATTTACAGCACACGGACAGGGCTGTTTTAAGCGCTCTCCCGCCCCCCTCGCTTCTGGACGTGACTGTGAGGAGCCGCTCCACGGTAAGCGCAGGCGGAATCTCAGCTGGAGTTTCAGGGTTTGTTAAAGTTGTCTGCGCTGCTTTAGAGTCGAGTCGATACGAGGCAAATAAGGTGCTCGGTGTCATTTGCTTCAGTGTTGTTTGGGCTTTAAGTGAATGGAAGGTGCAAGTAAACAAATATTCCCAAATAAGCGCCGAGTTGTTTACAGTTTATCACTTTGTCGCTCCGGTTTGGGGCTTTTTGTTGTTGGTTTCGTGCAGAATTAACGTTAGCGCTTGACAACAGGACGTGTAGAAATGTGTCGTTTAGAAATAAACCGATCTTCTAAAGTGAGTAGAATACAGTATTGTTGAGCTCAGGGCTTTTCCTGTGTATCGGTGCAGATTCTCTGCTTGTCCGACTCTTTTACTGCTCACACACATTACAGCTGAAATGAAATGATTGTTTCCCCGAGCGACCAGTAGCCTTTTGTCACACACACGCTGATTTGCTCTGTGCCAGTTTCCCTGTCTGTGTGTGTGCGTGCGTGCGTGCGTGCGCGCTCGTTGTCGCGCGCGCGTTTGTTTGTATATGATAGAGCGAGGTAGAGTGTGTGAGAGAGTAAATATATATTTGCAGTCTGTTTACTTCTGTTGTTATTTTGACTTGTTTCTGAGCTTTGATAATAACAATGTCCATATTTGTCATGACAATAAAGCAAGCTTTGAATCTTAGAGAGTGAGAACACGCCGGCTAAAAACGCTTTCCAGTTTCCCTCTCTGTCTCTATCTCTGTAGCTGAACTATCTGCATATGGCAGCCTGGAGAGATTTCACTAAATACAAAGCTGTCCAGTGACACCGGCTGTTCTTCCTAAAAGTACCTGAAACTTCAGCATTGTGTTCCAGGTTACAAATATAAAAGAGCTGCAACAATAATGTACATGCATGTAATCTTATTATTCAGGCTGTATTGTCAAAGTTAGGTGTTGTGTAGCTATATGTGAGGGAATTACGAGGGGAATAACGAAAGAACACAAAACTAAAACAAAAAGTAATGCATTTTAAGTTGAAAGGTTGTTGAAATAGCACATGTTGGTAGAGTAATGTTTTTGTAAATGTTTTTCTTCGAGCCGAGGTCTGAGTTTCATGTTTGTGTTCAGGTTCAGATCTGATCTTGTATATTTGCTTGTATTTGTATGGAATACAAACAACAATGTTTAATAAATCTTCATTTGCACAGTGTTTGGCTGTAAATGAATGTAAAAGGACTCTGGTTGCTCTGTCATACTGAGCTCTCAGTTCAGGTATCGTACATGCCCTCACCTCGGACTGCTGAGAATTAGTTTGCTCAAACTACCCATTTTTTGTCTCATAGTGGTGCTTCACATTACTGCTTTTTGTTATTGCTACTGTTTCAGAACATATGAGACAAACTGGTTTTAAATTTCCCGCAGGAAGAATAAACATTTGTCCATTAATTTTTGAAGTTTCGGTTTTCATAGTCTACGTTCATTTTTTTTTTTTGAATAAGCCATGCTCTGTTGCTTTCAGTTTTGTTTATTCCACACACTCTGTCCATACACGGTAAACTATTACATTGATTGGCTGTGTAGCCGCACCCACCATGAGAGAAAAAGATTACTAGATTACACTAGATTACTGGTAAATTAATTATTCTCATTTACCAGAAAAGCATCAAGGTCCATATATAATTGTCACTCGGTCCGAATCTGAACTGCGGTCCGCCATTTAGTGATGCTTGCTCTATACGAAGATACTACTCATCATAGTGATCCATTTGTGCCATCGTTGAACAACTCTCAAATCTTTTTTGAAAATCCTTTTTGCTGCAGTTGATGGTTTCCCACTGTGTGGTTTGTCTTCAGTGCTGGTTTCACCTTCTTTCAACTTTTTCGTCCATCTGTGTGCAATGCTCTTATCATTGGTGTCCTCTCCGTAAGACAGTAGAATAAGATTAACCTCGACAAAGAGGATTCAAGTGCTGGTTTCAACGGTGCAATATGCATGGCTTGTGATGAAGACTATGCTGAACAGTATGTTTTTATAGAGGAAGGATTATTCTACCATCAGGTGCAATTTGTGTCAGTTAATAAAAAAGTTATTCCCACTCTTGCATTACTTTTGGTACCGCCATTGTATTATCCCTATACTTACTAAGGCGCACTAAACTGTTGGTGTATTCTTATTGCAAACAAAGCTATGTTCATACATCAGGGAAAATTGACACAATTGATGATTTTTCCTCAGATAATATCTAATTTAAAAAAAAAATTACAGTTATTTCTCTGTGAGCTATATCTGACATTAGTCTGAACTGATCACACTCATAAAATACCCACATATGATGAGCAGCAATGGCTATGTTCATACTGCATGCAAGTGGCCCAAATCAGATGTTTTTGCTTACATGTGATTCAGATTTTTCCAGTAACAGTGTGAACAATATATATCACATGGAATCTGTTCATTCTAATGCAATTATTATCTGAGCATCCTTCATATGTGGTCTAAATCAGATACAGATCTGGTTATTTAAAGTGCGACCTCAGTCTGAGCAGACATATCGGAATTCATGTGAATTTTAAGTCAATCCAACTTGATGCTTGTCATAATTTCATTCTAGGAGTGATGGAGAACGACAGTGAAGGAGGATTTCAGTAAAAAGATAGTGAGGTAATGGACATTGTAAACTTTTAGAGTGATGTTGCTATGCAAGCAAATTAGAAAGCACTTATCCTAATTGCCCTATATATTAAGAGATATCAAAAGAAATGTTTAAATGCAGCCAAGGGACAACGTGGCTGCTGTGACAATGTAAAATGTAATGTTTTAAATTAGAATTTAGAGAAACCAAGGACATGAGCCAAAGAAGTCAGTGAATAACTTACTATTGTACAATGTTTATAATCTTGAATGTTCAACAGCGTGATTTGTTCAGACTGATGTCAGATACAGGTCATATTAAAAACAAAAAATGAACAGCCCCCCCCCCAAAAAAATCTGATTTTGTCAGTAAATCTGATCTGGGCCTCATTTGCGTACAGTGTGATTGTAGACTAAATCGTACTGAACTGTTGCTTCTGAAACCCTATTGTTATGGTCACACAGCAGGCAAAAGTGGCCCAAATCTGATTTTCTTGTTAGGCTGTTCACACTATTTTTTAGTGTGGTCTCTTTATGTTAATCTGAAGAGATTTGGCTCCTTAACCGACCCAAATGGGCAAAGGAGCGATTTGTTGTCTTGAGGCTTGTGTTGAGCCTTGCTGTAATAAGGGCACACGATACAGCCACTTCTTTAGTTTGTCTTGTAGAGTTCTCTGAATTTGCTTTCAGATTTGTCAAAGGAGTGTGAACTTGGCTTTAAACAGGAGCAGTTGTGTTATCTGCCTTCTAATTTTGCCTATCCAGCTACATCGTCCCATATGTTTATAAGGTTTCTTTACCTGACAATCCCATCACTAAAATCTTTCTTCAATGTTATCCTCCAGATTCCCAATCTCAGTAGCATGAAATTATAATGAATGCTGAGTTTCATCAATGTACATGTCACATGAATTCCTTTCATATCACATTCTTTTTGATTTAAAGTTTGATCTTAAAACCATCCAGAGGAAGGATACATGGCCGAGATCACCATCTTTTTTCTTAATTTTATAGGTAATTACAGTATAAAACAATATAAATAGTCTTTTATATGTGATTTGGTCATTTATTTATTTGTAGTAAGGAAATGTCATATAGATCTGATATGTTAAATTGTGGTTTAGATTTGACTCATCATTTTAATAAACTCCATAAAAAATGCCTCAGTCGGCCAATGACCAGAATATAACGATTTTTAGAGTGATTGGTCATGATCAGTCATCCTCACATGTAAACTGCAGCCATCTGTAGCCGCCAGTCTAAGTTACAGCTTGGCTGTGCTTTTGGGTAGGTTTATACAGTTGATGTGTTAATAATCTAGGCTAACTGGTTAATAAATGACTTAAGGCACTGTTGTGCATTGAGCTGCTTCCCTGTTACTTCAGATGCCTTCCTCTTCTGTCTTTTTCTTCTTTTTCTAAACACACTCTCAGACGTCCTTGCATTATAGTAATTGAATTTTAAACCAGTTAGGATATCACCTGCCTGACGTATGTGCTGTTAGTAAATCGAATAGTGCACCACTTTGAAGGCAGTAATCGTAGGTTTATAAGGAAACTTAATTTCTAGAGTTGGTCGAGCTGACCTGCTTATCTATTTCAATGCTCTTTCAAGAATCCTCTGTGTTTTTTTTTTTTTTTGCTTTTTTTTATGCAAGAGTTGCCTTTGCTGCATTCACTTGAAGTTTAATACGTCACAGTCTTATGAAGAAAAAATTATAATTTTTTGACACAGCATTAAGCGCGTTTTGCTTGCATTGCCGTTTTACTCATATTTTTAGATGTCACTTAGGTTGAATGTTCTTGCCCAATCATTTAATGTAAAAACTAAAGACCATGAGTTCCAGCAGCACTGCAAAATATACTGACTAATGCTCATGAGGTTTCCAGTACTCCCCTTAAAAGGAAACAAATATGTATGACACTGCTAGAGACCACTGCACAATACTGCTATCCAAACATTATACAGTAATCGTTTATCTGTCTCAACTTGTAGTAAATAGTGTTATATTGTGTATCGTGCTATATCCTAACACTGAGCTTTTGGCTCAGGGCAATACGCTACATACTGTATACACTGTATAATTTCTTTACATTAGCTTTTGAAAGTTTTTTACCTTAAGAATAGATGATTTTTTTTTTTAGTTACTGGAATAACTAGGAAACAAATGTTAGGTAATACTATTAGAAACAATGTGCACACCTGGCTGCTCTTAGGAAGGGCAACTGCAACATGGTATGTGGATTGTAAATGTGAACAGAAACACAGACTCAGCATTAGCTCAACATATTGACTCAATAAACATAAATTATTACTGGATTGAGCAGTTCCAGCTATAACAACTGAGTGACAGATCAGTTCAGTTTCACGTCATGGGTCCACCTCTGGGTCCACTATGTATACACACATATATCTGTGTGTGTGTGTGTGTGTGTGTGTGTGTGTGTGTGTGTGTGTGTGAGGTGTAGAGTGTGTAGAGTGTGAGGTGTAGAGTGTGAGGTGTAGAGGTGTAGAGTGTGAGGTGTGGAGT
>JAOTRS010000047.1:22282794-22301158 GCA_028565755.1 Dinotopterus cunningtoni | reverse complement strand
CTTGAGAGGAACCAGACTCAACAGGGAACCCATCCTCATTTGGGTGAAACAGAGAGCAGGAATTGATCTGCATTCATCCTGTGTGTTAGGTGGCAGGCAGTTCAGCATAACAAATGTTAATTCATGTTGTATGTATGTAGCACCTTGGTCCTGGAGGAATGCCGTTTCGTTTCACTGTGTACTGAACTGTATATGGTTAAAATAACAATAAATGATGACCAGATGATCAGGCCAGTGATTAATGTACTGGTGATGCTGAATGCTAAATGACTGGAACCGACGATAGGGGAAATGAGGTTGTTGCTGTGGTTGTTATATAAGCAACCAACTTTTAGGCTGTCTCTTTAGGCACTTTGCAGGTTGTCTTAGTAAAACATCTGTTCTTATTTCTACAGTTGAATCTACATAATTAAATTTGTATTTAATTTAATATGAAGAAATGAGGGGGGGCTCAAGCCTTTTGCACAGTACTGCAACTGGCTATTATATTTATTTTCACTGCAATATAATTATTATAGACTGTTTCTATTTTAACTGTTTTTCCCCCTTGCATCTGTTTTCATTAGGCAGCACAAAATTCTGCAACATCACAGTTATGGTTCTGTCTGCTGATGGATTTCATTCTTCTTTAAAATTTATTTTGAGAGTGCTACCGGCAACCCTGCTTGTATGATTTACTGATTGGTGTATAACATGACTCTGTGCTTCTGTCTTTTTCATTTGTTTAAATTTTACTCACAGTCTGTACCGTGTTCCATGTTGAACTGTTGCGGGGACACAGAGGAAGCGATCGAATCGGGCCAGAAGCGCTGTAAAGGGCGGGTCTGTGGAGTCTTCTTCTTGGATTTTGGCATCTCTGAGGAGCTGGCGTCTAACATTGGCTGCAGGATCCGCCTCCGTGCATTAATGAACCTGCAAAAGGGCGGGGATGATTTTCAATCAATCAACAATGAGCATGACAGTAGAAACTATCACAGATATAGACATGATGAATTTGTTGTAATGTAGTTGTTTTGGAGATATAGTCAGAATGTTTGTCTAATCTTTCCCTCTAAATCAAATCATATATCCATACAATAATCATACAAGTGTAGCATACCAGTTGTTGACCTGTAGCAGAGTGAGGTTGGTTTGATGAGCAATCTGTTTTTTCTCATCTTCCGTAGGGTAAGGATGCTATGAGAGAAAGTTACAATTGTAAACCAAGAGCTTGAAAAATATAAACAGTATCATCATCATCATCATCATCATCATCAGCGTCTGAGTGTCAAACTCACTGCGATGTGCTGGAAGAGCCATGAGCGCATGATATTGGTGGCCTGTTTGGGGAGAACACCGCGCTTGTTTTTGGACGAACTGTCTTCGTTACAGAAGAAACCCAAATCCTGATTCATCTGCAGCTGTAATTGCTTAGAGAAAAACACAGCAGGTCAGTGTGTTGTTCTGGGAGTGTCTGACTTTGTTTGAAGTGTGTGTGTGTGTGTGTGTGTGTGTGTGTGTGTGTGTGTGTGTGTGTGTGTGTGTGTGTGCGTACAGCTGTGTGTGTGAGTGCTTTGAAGCAATTTGTATGTGCTTGCATATCTGAGATCCACACCTGGCAGCTCTGATTGTGTATCTTGCTCGGTGAGATGGTCTGAGTCATGACATGACCTTGAGGTGTGACTACTGTGACTGGCTGATACACTGCACCACCTGGAGAACCCACAAAACCAAGCATAAAATTAACAATAGAAAAAAAAATCTTCAAGAGAATAACTTTCAGATTTCCTTACAAATTTTCTCTAATAATATTAATCTACAGTATTGTGCAAAAGTCTTGACGCCCCCAATTCCTTCATATTAAATTAAATTTAATTAAATTATGTAACAAATATTTTATGTGACTGCAGACCGCATAAAGCTTGGTTGTTCATGTAACAACCTCAGCAGCAACCTCATTTCCCCTCTCGTCAGTTCCAATCACTCAGCACTCAGCATCACCAGTATACTAATCACCGGCCTGATCATCTGTCATCATCTGCACCTGATTCTCACAGGTTCATGCTTTAAGTTAGATGGATTTTAAGCTTAAATAATTCATAGGTTACTGGGAGGCTTAATAAGCAAAAAACATTCCTTCAAATGTACAGGAAATGGACCGAAAAAGAGAGAGAAAAAAGTCACTCAGAAAGGCCTGGAGAACTATTTCCTTGAGATATTAAAAATACGAGAAAGTCTGTCTCTTTGAAAGCAAAATATGAAGAAATTAGGCAGGGGTTAAAACTTTACACACTACTGCACGCTTAAAGACAAATGTTACCCTTTAAAAGATATTTTTATGGCAGAAACAACATACAATATTTGAAAATATCCGTATACATACATGTCCAATTTTTTTGTAAATATGTGCGTGTGAGAAGGAAAACTGGATTGTTTTTTTAACATCTAATATCGTCTTTGCCATTAAAAACACTCTTCAGTATGACTTTATTTTTGGAAAAAAATAGTTTTTTGTCACTCAAGCAACAAAGTTTAAAATAGTGAAATTAAAAATCACAAATTTGGCACGAAGTGAGGTTACTTGAAGAAACTATGGATTCATTCTCATTTTGAGCTCATATATGTGGGTTTTATTCTTGTGTGTGCTTGATGTGTAAACAGTGTGTTTTGGGGTTATAGAGACCTCTAAGAAATGGTACCTGAAATCATTTGTGATTGACTGATTGCTGATAAGTTGCCTTGTTGCATAGGTAAGGAAGGAACCACAGTGCCCTGGGTGTCCTGTTATAGAAAAAATAATAATAAAAATAAAATTAAAACAGCAATAAATATGACAGCTAAATTCATCATGCAACACTAAGAGAAGTGCCTGGATTAACAGTTCATTTTTTTCCCTTAAGAGTAATAAATACTTTAAAAAAAAAAAAACACTTTGCTTTTCCAATCTTTCATCAATTTTTATGAAATCATCGTCTATGGTAAATATTATAACATATTAGTTGTAACACTGAGTTGAAACATGACAGGATGCAAGACTTCAGGATGTTCCTGTACATTGCAAATCTTTCTAAATTCAGAATGCTCGTTAAATATATAAAAGTACGTCTGCAGTGTTTCAGTTAGAAACTTTATTCATGCACCTACAAACACTGGTGCAAACCTTCTAACCATGAGTACCATGAGTACCATTCGTTCCCCATAGTTTCACATCCAAACAAGTGCTGTACCACCCCACCATCAGATTCTTTGATACTCAGGCTGGCAGGGCAAAATTGAAAGGACGACTACTCTAATCTTACCGGAGTGTGCAGAGGAGAATAGGGACCGTCTGTTTCTCCGCTCAGCAGAGTCTCGCTGTTCATCTTGCTCCTCAGACAGGAGATGTATCGGCTACAGAAGTCTTTACACAGGTCGCTGACCTTCTCCAGTTCCAGAAGGTGAATCCTGAGAACCTGAATAGCCTTCACCATCTGATCACATAGGCATAAGTTGTTGCAGTTTCAGAACATCGTAACTCTTTCTCAGTTCTAAACACCATCACCACCTCATGGATTGCCTATCTTTTATATCAGTTAGACTGGGTTCAAATCAAATTTCTAAACAAGTGCAGTGTAGAAGTGGGTGATAGGGCAAGAATATGATGTACATTGTTTGATGATTTCATGATACAAATTTGGTAATAATTAATTAATTTTAAGGGGTAACCCTGTATCATTTACCTCGAATGGTAACATGATGAAACTATGTATTTCAACATCAATCAACATAAAAAACTAATAACTTAACCAGAACTGTATTATTTAATGTTTTTAAAAAAAAAAATCAGTACTCAAACACAGTCCATTCCACTGTGAGAGTAAAATTAAACCCCTAACTTGGATGGATTAAAAAGTTAGTGCAGGTGGATTTTGTTAACATTTGTTACAATATCTTCCACGATTTTTGTCAGAGTATGAGATACTTTATTAATCTCAGAAAAGTAAAAAGTGATCCTGATAATATCACTATCTTTTAACAAATTACTGACTTTAATTTGCGTGTTCAGGAAATGAGTGTGCGGAGATCTTAAAACAGGGGTTTCAGAACTTTCAGGTTGTGCTTTATAAAGCCATTTGGATCTCTAAGGTCAGCTATTTATAATTATCTTGCAACAATATTTTTGTAATAAGTTGCACATAAAGAACAAAGACAATATCCTTTTAATGTCAATTTTTAGTAGTGGGATTCTCACCAGGTTGTCTAGCTCAGCATCTTCACTGAAGAAAGCCTTGGCATCTTTCTCTTGGTTGTGAACAAAATTCTGGATATCGATATCAAAGCTTGCCGACGTGACGCACTCTGAGCTCTGAGTAGACTGTTCACACTTCTCAAACAGAAGGGCCAGGAGAGGAAAGAGTGGATGCCTGCAGGTCCATATAAAACAAGACACGAGGCATTAGAGATGAGAAAATATTTTTTTAAAAATAAAAAAAAGATTCTGCAAGAGGTGGAGCTGATTTATTAGCATCTGGGTGTGATATGAAATACTACAGCTCTACTCTTTTGTAAGATTAGCTTCATCCACAAAACACATCAAAAATACACGTTATTGCCACCAGTATTTGCTCGCCTGCCTTCACATGCAAATAAACTTGAGTAACATTCAACTCTTAATCCATATGGTTTGATATGATGTTGGTCCACCCTTTGCAAGCCAGGCCTTCTAGTGTCTGACCTCACAAATGCGCTTCTGGAAGAATGGTCAAAAATTCACATAAACACACTCCTAAACCTCGTGGAAAGCCTTCCCGAAAGGGTCGAAGCTGGTATAGCTGCAAAGGGGGCGGGGCCAACACCATATTAAACACTAGGATTAAGAATCGGATGTTACTCAAGTTAATATGCATGTGAAGGCAGGCAAGCGAATACTTTTGGAAATATTGTGTAGTTTCTAAACTAATAAAAGAAAATCTAATTATTCCTGCCATACAGGAATATTCGTATAAAGAAATTTACTGCTGAATTGTACAACACTTGCTTGTTTTCCTATGGATCCAGACCTTTAGGTCATCCTGCATTAAGGGTCATTTATTCTAAATCAGTAACTGGGTATGACTCAGTCCATGTCCATATATAAAATAACCTGTATATAGAAGCTTTATCTGTGTCCATGCGATTGGACTCAGCAAGAGCATTGTTGCAGGTTCTCCCCATTCCTGTGTCTGCAAAACGTTTCTCTGGATCACCGTCTGTCTGTTCGACCCCCTGAGTGAAAAAACAGAAATTAATGGAAAAGCTGGACATAAAAACTGCAACATGTGTTAGTTGTAAACCAATAAATCACTTTGGGCTGTGCTGCTACAGGAAAATAATCAAGAACAAGATGGAGTAGTGTGGCCTGACACTAGCATTTTACCCCAGATTATTTTCCAATAACAGTATGTCTTGGAGTGTTTTATTATTTGCCAATAATTCCATAAGAAAGTAAGATTATGTGCATATAATTCTGTGTAACATCCAAGAAACAATTTTAGTTATCATTATCAGTTATGCCATAAACATTCATTCCTTCATCAACCTCATTTTTTTCTCTTCCACAAATGTCTTCTCAGAAAAAAACACATTTTAAATGTGTCCCTGTTTAAGACACTTTAAATTTACTATAGAAAAAAAACTGATTAGAATGAGTGCATATTTGTGAATATTATAGGATAGAAATGAATTAAGTGGGTGTACAAAGCATTATTACCTACATGTGTTAGTTTTATATTATAACATTTAACAGATCAAACAAAACCTAGTTTTTGTGACCCATGATGAAGTGAAGCAGTATAAAAGTCGTATCATTGTGCTTTGCAATACTAAGGTCAAATAAAAATGTTCAAACAAAAACCTGTCATCATATCAATATTGCTTGCGAGTGTAAACATGACAGACGCACCTTTTGTACTCTCTCCTCGTACTTGTGCATTGACACAGGCTGGCCTGCCATCATGTTCACTGTAGACACTGCCAACACTGACACATTATACGAGCAGGCTGAAAGGTGTTGAGAAACAAACACACATCTGAATTACAAAGTAATTATACGTTTAATGACTATTTAAGCATTTTAGCATTTTAGATACTGTATAAACTGTAGTATAGCATCACTGTGCATTGCCTCCTGCCACTACTCCATTCATGAACATTAAAAAAAAAAGCAGTAACAAGTGTTGATACTTAGATGAAGATTATTTTCAGCAGTGACACTCATGTGGTTGAGTGTGTCAACACTAGTATAATTGTATGTGGTGTGACTTAGTACACATTGTTACCTCACTTCATCACTCAAATGATATTTTTCCGAGATATATACTGGAAAAATAGTCACACTTCAGCTGCTATTAGATTTTTTTTGTTGTTGCTGAAATGATTTCACCCCAACAGTGAGGCTGGAAAATATTTAAAGAACATGCATAAAAAATGATCTATCTAATACAACCTTCCACTATCAAACACAATGGCAGTGTCACAACCGTGATGATATTTCTCACTGACTCACTCACTCTTTCTCTGTACCACTCTCTATACCTGTACAGGGTCACAGCATGTCTAGAGACTATCCAAGGAGCCTACAGGGCACAAAGCATGAACGTACTCACACACACTACAGGCAAACACAAATTAACCTAATCTGCATGTCTTTGGACTGTGGGAGGAAACTGGAGTACCTGGAGGAAACCCACCAAGCACTGGGAGAACAAGCAAACTCTACACACACACAGACCTGAAGGCAGGACTCGAACCCTCAACCCAGGAGGTTCAAGGCCACCTTGCTAACCATTACGCCACTGTGACACTACTTCATTATATTTAATAAGACATATTTCCTTGGTGATCTCTTGCTTAATGCTAGATATGACAGACAGGGACTAAAAACTGGGGCATATTGACTTTAGTGTGCTAAAGAAGACACTTCCAACTATAACAAAGACACAGTCCCAAACTATGATGAATATCCCTAAACTGTGCTATAATCTCTAGAACACATTGTACTCAACTTAACTAGGAGTTTAAAAGTAATCATCAAAGTGGAGTTCTCTATGAGGCAAAGCCATGGGAGCTGGGATTTTTTATTTATCTAGCTGGACCTATGTAAACCAAAACCAATCCTCGTCAAACACAAGAATGACAATAACAATAACAAATAACAATGTAATAACAAAGAATAACAAAGTCTGTAGGTGGAAACAAAGAGTTCCAATAAACAGATAAAATAAACAGCAAATAATGCACATTATGTCAATAAATATGTGAACCCTTGACCATCACACCAAGATACAGTATGTTGCCCCAAAACTTCCTCAAAGTTTGAAACACACAATTGTATAGGCTGGCTCTCCCCTTCACAGGAACTCAACAGGCCCAAACCTGTTCCACCATGACAGCGCACCTGGGCACAAAATCAAGCTCCAATAAGACATGCCTTATCAAGGTTTACTAGACGAGAGCCCAGACCTCAACCTCACTCGCCCCAACATCAGCACTTGACCTCACTCATGTTTGTGTATCTAATATTTCCACAGCTACAATATAAAATCTCACGTAAAGTCTTTCAAGATGAGTGAAGATTATTATAGAAGCAAACAGAGTCAAAATCTGTAACGTGATGTAAAACAAGCACATATGGTTAACATTCTTTTCTCTTAAGCAACCAGATCCAGAGCCTGATCCAGGATCAGCAGGCATGCATGAGTCAGAAAGGAATGAGTCACTTCCTCAGTTAGGGCAAATGCTTTAGAGCAGGACGAACACTGATCTGTCCGGGCAAGAGAAATCCAGGATCAGGAATTGTGACCTTGGTTAGTTTTTGACAAAGTTTGGACACACCTTCTAATTCCACTGTCTTCCTTGATTTTTATTGCTTTTATACATTGTAAAACAATGCTGAAGGCATTCAAAATATGCAGTAATCTTCTTTAAACAGTTGATATTGAGAGATGTCTGCTACTTATGCTCTGTAAAGACTTTATATCATCTCAAATCTGAGGTAATGTTTGTTAATTGATGATTTCTGAGGCTAGTAACTCTAAATTAACTTCCTCTTTGTTACTATGGTATACTGAAGTATAATTACAAGCATTTTAAAAGTGTCAAAAACTTTTATTGAGAATTACATTAAGTTTATGCAAAGAGTCAATATTTGCAGTGTTGACCCTTTTTTTTCAAGACCTCTGCAGTTCGCCCTGGAATGCTGTCAATCAACTTCTGGGCCACATCCTGACTGATATCAGACCATTCTTGCATAATCAATGTTTGGAGTTTTGTCAGAATTTGTGGGTTTTTGTTTGTCCACTTGCCTCTTGAGGAGTTTTCTGGCCATAGACCCAAAATTTTGATGTTTCGTTTCCCGAGTCACTTACTTATCACTTTTGCCGTATGGCAAGTTGCTCCATCATGCTGGAAGAGGCATTGTTCGCCAACAAATTGTTCTAGGAGGATGTTTTTTCTACTATTCTTTATTCATGGCTGTGTTCTTCGGCAAAATTGTGTGAGCCCACTCCCTTGGCAACCCCACGCATGAATGGTCTCAGGATGCTTTACTGTTGGCATGACACAGGACTGATGGTAGCGCTCACCTTTTCCTCTCCGTACAAGCTTTTTTCCAGATACCCCAAACAATCAGAAAGTGGATTCATCACAGAAAATAACTTTACCCCTGACCGCAGCAGTCCAACCTCTGTATCTTTTACAGAATATCAGCCTGTCCCTGATGTTTTTCATAGAAAGGAAGGCTTCTTTGCTGCCCTTATTGAAATGTATGAAGGTGAGCGCTACCATCTTTCCTGTGTCATGGCCAGGAAACTCCCCAGACCGTAATCCCATTGAGAACTTGTGGTCAATCCTCAAGAGGCTGGTGGACAAACAAAACCCTACGAATTTCACTAAGCATTGATTATGTGAGAATGGGCTGCCATCAGTTAGGATGTGGTGTTTTTAGTTATCTGTTGTAATGTGTTTTTAAGGTCGGAGAGAAAGAAAAAAAGCACTAGTAAAGCAAACACTGCTTGTACACGTTTTTTCCACGTTTAGAGCCAATATGCACGTATTATACACTTTTAAAGACGTGCATACACTTATTACTGTTAATACACATTTAATAAAGACCTGGTGGTAGAAGACGCAAATTAGCCGCGTTAGCTTCTAAACAAACCTATACTCTAAACCTAAAGTTGTTTCCTCCCTTTCCTTTATTAGTTTGCTTGTTTAAAGTAACAATAAATGTTCGTTTTTATTGTTTTAATTAATTAACTCAAACGCTACGGGGAAAAAAAGGAAAGAACAATTTTTCAGATTTTAAGCTAAGGCGTGTAAACAGCTCCGGCCTGCTAACTCCGCTAGCACGCTAATCACGTTTTATGTGTTTATCACATTTTTAATCACTCAAAACAAACAGCACATAATATAGTGATGTGTGGAAATAGGTTTTATTTTCATTTACAAATTACTGAACAGAATAACCCATTAAACGATTAAAGAAGGACAGTTAGCCAGCTAGCTAGCTAACTTTGTTTACTACAGTTTGCTAACAATGCTAAGCTAGCTAAACAGCTAATACGTGATATAGCGATATAATAGCTTAAGTATAGTCTAGTATAGAAAATATATTTTAATAATGTTATTTGGATGAGAAAGCGTGACAAAGTATTAATAGAAAAATTACTCTTTATTTTAATATGTAATAAGGTTAAGTTAAGACTCGTTTTTCCAAACTGTAAAATAAATTAAATTCCCAGTTTACAGGCATTTGCAAGTATTATTATTATTGTTTTTGTTAATATTAATAATTAAAATTACAATAATAATAATAATTGAATCAATTCTGTTCCCCTGTACAGAAAAAATAAGTGTGTGTGTGTGTGCTGCTAAAGCTGGGCCTTGGCTCAGTCTCATCAGTCTTCTAATAAAATCCTCCTCTCTCATCATAAAGCACATACTTTTTCACTTTCTCTCCTCAATTATGGTTTCCCTGGCAGCACACTAGTTCTTTAAAAAATAAACTCCCACTGACAAACCCCCAGAACACCTCTCCCAGGTCGCTGTAAGTGCCCAGGCCCGGGACATTTCAGCACACTGCCCGCACACTGTTCTGATTGATAGGTAAAGAGGAAAAAGCAGAGTTTTGAGTGACAGCTTACCTGAGTGCCAATCTTCATCACACTGACAAGCGGTTGCAGCAATCGGGATCCACTGTGGCCGCGTTACGTCATCACGCAAACGGACGCAACCCGAATTCGATGTGATTATTCATGAAGTGGGCGGCACCCGCCGTCTATTGTTGGTGTTGTGCGTCATCGCGTAAAAGACACGCAAGCCGTTTCCTTATGTATATTCATAAGATGGGCGGAGACACGAGTTCAAAGCGCTAGGACGCCTCTCTGCCAGAAAGAGCAGCGGGGCAGAAAAATGGGGTCGGGGAAGCGCATGTTGTTTTAGATTTTGTTTATTAGCTTTGGCTATTGTTACAGTGGTGGAAATACAAAATATATCATACAGAAATGCAAATAGTAGTTTTTGAAATCAGGGAATGACTTTATGCTCATTCCCTGATTTCAAAAACTACTGTTTGCATTTCTGGGAGATGCTAAACTTCATTTTGTTGCTGAGTATCTGTATTAGGCAATTACAATAAAGTGGTATCTATTTATCGATAGATAGATAGATAGATAGATAGATAGATAGATAGATACTATATATAGCACATCTAGCACGTTTTAAGATATAATTGTTCATATAAATAAAATTACTTAATGCTCAGTCTGTATTTCTTACTGAGGTCTTTTATTAGTTTATTAGTTATATTAGTTTGTTTGACTAATTACTTGAAGTGGCAAAATCCGAATCTTTCAGTCAAACCCTCACTGTCATTAAACGCTTTATCCTGGTGGGGGTTAGGGACCATTTAACATCAATTCAGCTACTGGCATTTTATTTGGATATGAGGAAAAAGTGGAGAACCTACAACTAAAACAACAAAGTCAGAATATTATTGAGCTTAAGATTATTTAGCCTAAAAATAAATCTGTGGCGAGTGGGTCTGAAGGATGCATTTGGACACAAAGGATTCTCTGCCAACAAAATTTTTGCACTTTTTTCTCATTTTGATATCACTTGTACTTGTCAATAAACTGACCTGGGTCTTAATGTGTATGTACTTACAAAAAAAGGTTATCCCATTCAAAACTCAGATCAGGATGTAAGGATGTACACTACCCTTATTTATGCATTTATTCAGCTAACAAAATATTACCAAACCAAACCTAGCTTAATTTATGTCTTTCATCAGGAAATAAAAAAATAGAGTTGTTTAAATACATTGACTTAAACTCGTCTCTAAACATATTCAGATTTTTTTTACTAAACCTCCAGTCTCACACAGGTGGAGGAAATATTTACCTTTAATGTTAATTAGCATGGATACAAAATCCTGATAGTAAAATCTAAATTATGCTGAAAACAAAATATATTTGTTTAAAAAGGAACAACCTCTTCTTGGTTTAAGCTCAACTAGTTAAGCAGACTTGTGACTGTTATTTGTCCCTAAAACAAAACACTAAATCATTTGAAATTGTTTAATTACTGTAAATGCTTTAATGTGATTGCAAGCATTTCATCAGACAATGTGGTCAAGCATCTGAAAGACAAATCGGTGCAACGCAAGAGCAGTAGGACGTGAATCCCTGTGGAGAACAGGAAGGAGATCACAGGCCCCCCTGAGGGAGAGATCAGTGCTTGGGTGAGGGCCTTCCTGTAGAGGGCTGGGGCATACGCTGGTTGGCCATCTCCACATCCATGTCCACGAACGTGTACGTGTTGTAACTGTGATGTTGCAGGTTTTTGTATGAGGTGTTATCGAATGGCTCGGGCTCAGGCTCGGGCGCCGGTGCTGCTGCAGCAGCTTCTACGAACGGCAGACATAAAAGAGAGCAAAAATAAGATATTGATAACAATTACACATAAATAATTCTCTTATTTAAAGAATCTAACATAGGCACTGATACAAGTCAATGCATCAAATTTATTAAATATATTATTTAACCATTTTGGTCCAAATGATTATTACAAACTTTAATTATTTAACTTATAGAAGTTACATTTTCTTTAAAAAAATAATAATAAAACTTTGAGGAAATATAAATCCATATTTTTACATGTCTATATATTAGATGCCAAAGAAATATAATCCTAAAAGGATCAGACCTCCTGCTTGTTAGAAACAAAATGCATCCAACATTTGTCTTAACACTTTAACTACTTTTTACATCCTGGCTTGAAAGGAACATAGGATGGGAATATTCACACTTCAGCCAGCATTGTTTTACAGTAGTTTCTTCCTACACTTTTCCATGTCAGTCAACCCTACCCGTCCCCCTTTGTCACATACACTAAAATGAATGGAGTGTGAATGGCCCAAGGCTTCTCATTTGCTCTAGACAACTGCCAGCTTCCTTTATTTTAACTATAACTTATTTTTATTATAACTAATAACTCACTGATTTTCCATTTCATGACTAAACAGGAATAGCTAAATAAATTAAAATTATGATTGATTTTAAATGGCACACTTTTCAGTGTTCCTTTTTTCCTTTAAGCACAAAAAAAATCAATCCAATCCAAGTTAAGTGTTACAGCTGTGTGCCCTGGGGTTTATATTAAACATGGATATAATCATTAAGACTTTTAAGACAGAACAGAGAAACAAAATCAGAAGATAACAGAAAAGGTAGCACAGTTGGTGAAGGGAGGGGCTGCGTGTATCACTTAGATCTGAAGCCGTCGTATGGTAATTAGACACACAAAGAAAGAAAAGGTGAGAAATCAGCAAGAGGCGACTTCGACTAAAACACCATCCACCTGTGGCGTCTGACACCAGGACAGCGATTAACATATTAATAACAACTGTATCTACAATTAACATTACCTGGCACAAGTTGCATTAAAAGAGCTTTACCATTAACATTAGAAGATAAATGTGTTGAAAAGGAAACAGTACATCAAATGAAAAATATAGCAAATATGGTAAACCAAATACAGTTGAGGGAAGAATTTGTTTATCAGATGTAGAAAATAAAATGCAACCGTGAAATAATATCGAGTAACAATGCATGTTTTTTTTTTAAACACTTAAGACCCAGTACAGTTGTTGTAATGTAAAATTTTCTTTATACCACAGCTTCGTTGATTTCTTAGCCAAAAGGTATTAACTAACTAAGTTCTATATTAGCTGCTCTGACAACAGTTCAGGCTGTTACGCAAAATCTACACTTTATGTCAATCTGATGAAGATTTAGCCTGGATAAAGTGAGGCAAAAACTGTTAATATAAAGTTTTTTTGCGAGGTGATGTTTGTTTAGCATTTTAGGAAGGAGCCTTCCATGTCATCACTTTGTAACAGTCAGCTGTAAAGAGTTTGCAATGATCTTCACAACATACAAAGATCTTCCTGATCTAGTCTGCTTTAAGACAGGCTGCAGAACACCTCAACTGTACTTGATTATTGTCCTATAAAAGCACAGTTTAACTTGTTTAAAGGGTATACAAACTTTTGCACTCAAATATATAACAAACAGCTGTCGGTCATTATGTCAAAAGAACGAAAGAAAGAAAAGGGGAAACCACAGTGGAAGATATGTTCAGTTATGTTTAAGTGTATAAAAAAATATATTTAAAAAAAAAAAGTCCATTTACATTTTAGGCCATTCACAGATACATAAAAGACGAGAATATTAATAATTATATATACTATAATGTACATGCTAATACATTATTAGTATATGATACAACTATATAAAATGCCTCAGGTTATAAAATGCTACTACATATTGCAATACTTAACAGGGAAAATGTCAAAAATGAGAAAGACCCCAGGAATGTAAAAGCACTATTAGATTTGAGGAGCTCAGAATGTACATTACTATAGTGTACAGGTGATTATGCGGAAAAATTAATAAAAAAAAGTCATCAGATGTAAACACCAAGATAGCAGCAGGTACAATCAGGTACAGAGGAAAGATGGCATCTAAAGATTTCAGGCCCAAACTATGCAGCATACAAAGAAAAGAAAACAAATCAGGATATTCACATTTTAAGAAGGCGGCCATTTGTAAGAATTTATTGCAACACTCGTTCATTCACTCTTTCATTGCATGCATGCACGGAAATCAGACCCAAGCATCCAGAGTGCAGAAAGGCAGACATGCTGGTATTAAAAAGACGGAGTATCTGTCAGTCTATAAATGTGCATCCTCATTCAATATACACGGATCAGCCATAACATTCAAACCACCCGCCCAATAATATGCACTTTAGTATGTAATTTAGTGCCGCCAAATCAGTTCTGACTGGCTGAACGGTCATGACCTTTGAAGGTAAGATGGGTCTTCTAAGACTCAGAAATGTTTGTCCCACAGATGTTCAATCAGATTGATATCTGTGGATTTTGGATCATTGTGGTCATGTTCCTTAAATTATTCTTGAATACAATTTACAAAGCTGACAACAGTTATTAGGGAACATTGTTCTTGGTCAGTAACAATGTTTAGGTAGGTGGTACGTGTCAAAGAAACATCCAGAAGACAGGGCGGACCAAAGGTTTCCTGGTAGCACATTGGCCAAAGCATCACACTTCCTCTATCAGCTTCCCCAGATATCATCCTAGTGCCATCTCTTCCCTGTGAAAGTGAAACACAAGCACCTGGCCATCCATATGGTGTAAAAGAAAACGTGATTCATCAGACCAAGCTACCTTCTTCCATTAGTCCATCTCCATCTACGTAGCCAGATAAGCAGCAAGTCGTGCTGCACTATGTCTTCTGATGAGCACTTGCTTTTTTGTTGGATCGAACCATATATCTTTATGCCCATCAGTGAAGTATGGGGGTCCATGACCCTGTCACTCGTTTGATAGTTGTCGTTCCATGGGCCACTTTTGGTAGGTACTAACCACTGCATACAGAAACACCTTACAGGACCTGCTGTTTTGGAGATGCTCTGACCCAGTTGTATAGCCATCACACTGTGGCCCTTGCCAAAAAGTCTTAGCTCTTCATGCTTTCCCATTTTCCCTGCTTCAAACACATCAACTTCAAGAACTGCCTGTTCACTTGCCCCTTTATATACATTCCAATCCTTGAAAAGTACCACTGTAATAAAATAATTCATGTTACTCACTTCACCCATCATTTATTTTAATGTTATGGCTGATTGGTGTACACTAAATCGGTATTTTAAAGCAATCAGAACTCTAGCAGATATCTTTGGGGGGAAAGGAAGAATTTAAATACCAATTTGGGCCATAACCAGCATGTTTGGATTTTCCAAATCATTTAAAAAAGTCTATGTGCTTAGAAGCTTGCTCAGAGGAGTGAAAAGGATTTTGTGTGTACCCTCTGGTGCAGCTGCTACTTCAGGTTCGGCTCTGAGTTCTTCTGCATGAGTGCCTACAGGAGCGGGGTCGACTAACTCTTCAGCAGCAGCGACCGCTTCTGTCGTCTTTGATGCAGGTTTGATTTCGACTTTGGGTTCGGATGCCGTTTCGGGAGTAGAATCACGGACAACTTCTGGTTTGGGTTTGGCAGCCACATCAGGGTCTTCTTCAGGGACGCGTTCAGGGACTTCTGAAGTCTTCACTTCCACACCTGCTTCTTTTTCTGGTTTAACCCCCGCTGGAGCTTTAACACTGTCAGCCGTGCATAAGCCAGGAGCAGGGTCGACTATCTCCTCCGATGAGGACACTGCTTTGCTTGGAGCAGACACTTTTTTGGACATGGGTTTACTCACTGTTTTGGCATCTTCAGGTGCTTCTTTAGTAACAGAATCAGTTTGCCGGTGTTCAGGAACAGCTTTGGTCTTCAGGTATGAAGCAGCCTCTTCAGTCACAGCCGAGGACTTTCTTTCTTTCTGTCCTGTTTTATCTTCGGTCTGGAAGACCGGTTCTTTCTGTTTGGTCTTGTCAGGTTTTTCATCATCAGAATCCGAGTCAGAATCCGAGTCGGAATCTGAATCACTAGATGAGGAAGATGTAGCATCATCATCTTTAGGTTTAACCTCAGACTTTGGTGTCTTCACCTCAGCACTAGTTGGACTTGTTGTGTCTTTTTGAGTGGCAGTGACTGATTTTAACGGAGAAGGTTCTGTACTAGCGGCACCCGCAGCCACTGCACACGCACCTGTTATGGGATCCCCACTTTGCTTATGTTCACCTAGTGCAGCCCCTTGACTGAGAAATCCTGAAGAAGAAAGTCTAGCAGGGAAGGCAACAGTAGTCTTGCAGGCTAGCAGAGATGCCCTCTCGTCCGGGGCCTCTGAGGCTGAGAAAACGGCAAATGGGATAAACATTGTAAGCTGTTTATGTTTAACACAAGCATGAAACCTTGAATCCAGGAAGCAACATCGCTGCAGAAAGAGATCCATCATCCTGTTAATAACAGCATTAGTCTAAAGCATGCACTCTGTAATCTGAAATATAGCACAGTCTTATTTTAAAGGAGAAGTTTGTAACTTTGAAAGCCCTCTGCTGGCTGTAATGTGAACTGCACTTAAAATGTAAAAGCAGACTGACCCATCTGTCTGCTGAAAGTAATTACTAAATGTTAAGAAACTCACAAACTGCTCCTTTACGTTTTTTTTTTATCCAAATGATTAGACACAGCTTTTAGATAGATGCGTTAAAAAGAGCTTGTGTGGATTAGTAACTAGAAAATCTAACTCTTTGTGCAACTAAAACTTTGTCCTTTTTGCCATGAAAGGAAGGTCCAGTTTAAAAGAAAAAAAAGAAGAAAAAAACTGTTAAAAATGAATATAAACAAAATATTATTTATGTTATTGGTGTTATTAATCCAAGCAGCCCAGGTGTGTTTTACAAGAAAAAGGTTAAGATGAAACAAGTAACTATTTTACTACTTATTGAATAAATAACTTCTGATTCTTAAAAGTGAAATATATAAACCCAACATTACCTCTTTCTACACACTAATTATTAATCAACATAAAAAGTATGAGCACCTGCGTCTTATAAATCCATATGCAGACCATGGTTTGAAAAAAATAAAATCAAATTTAAAACATGTCTGATGTGATGATGTTAGACAGCTGAAGCGCTAAATAAAGTATGGCAATGTTAAATATCTTGGAAAGGGTAAATGTTAATCAAGACAAATGAAAAGCCATGCTCTTACTCTTACTTGAAGCTTTCTTTGCAGGTTTCTTGGGTGGCTGTGCTTTAGTGCATAAGGCCGCAGTGAGTGGGGTTCTCAGTGCACCCCAGCCATCCTGCTGGAGACAATGAACAAAAGACAGAAGTAGTTTTTATTTAAAAAAAAAAATAAAAACCAGAATCAAAAGACATTTTTTTAGTTCATTATATAATGACAGGTTATACATACAAAAAAAAAATGCAAGCTTATTAGCCATTAACCAGCAGAACAGATTTAGTATGTCTTGGATTTGATTTAAAACTGTTTTGATGATGGCGGTGGTAAGAACTGTCTAAGAATACATCACCCGGAAATCTATATTGGGTTTTTATTTTGCTTCTTTATGTTTTGCTTAAACGTGAATAAAATAAGGAAGTATGTTTCAAATACACAAACATGTGGCTGTTCCTGGCTGTTCCGTTTCTTTTAGAGTGTGAGGAAATTTGTCAGAACTGTACAGTACCAGTCAAAGTTTGGATTTATTTGTACATTCTAGAACAATATTGGATTTTTTTCAAAGCTATGAAATAAAACATACGGCAATAGTCAGTTGTTATCTTAAAACACAAAGGTCAGCTGTTCTGGAATAGTTCCTGCAAGAATAGTATCATTTAGCGCATTTGCAAAAATTATGAAGGCCTTACAGAGCATTTGTAGCAGACACATCTCAATATCAACTGTTGAAAGGAGATTATTGCAAATTATAATTGCATTCAGCTTTGTTTTACAGTGTAGAAAGAAATAAAAAACAGGAAAGGCCAAGGAATTAGAAGGAGTGTCTAAATTTTTTTGACTGGATTTGTGTACTTGTGGTCAAAGTTCTCTTTTAAACTTGCACATAACTATTAAACTTAACAAAATGACTCATGCAAATGCAGTACAGTGGCGGCCGGTCAATAAGTGGTGCTGGGGCGTCGCCCCCTTAAAGTTAGGCAGAAAAGAATGCTACTTTAACATGTAATTATTTAATATAATATTTATTTTAATAATGAAATAAATTCATTTAGTCACAATATTCCACTGTATTTCTTAACAGTGCTGGGGGACGTTACCTTTTAAAGTAACTAATTACATTACAAAATTACTGTCTATGTTACATTACAGCGTTACTTTCTGATAAAAGTAACTAGTTCGAGTACTTTTCCATTACAGAAAATGAAAACTCCTTT
>JAOTRS010000047.1:22180428-22190638 GCA_028565755.1 Dinotopterus cunningtoni | reverse complement strand
AAACAAACCAGAAAATAAAGAAAATCCACAAAAGAATCTAACTAAAAACAAAAGTTATAAAAAGGCTACAAAACAACCAAACAAGGAACTAAACAAACAAATCCAAGGCAAGACTAAAAAAACAATAACAACAACAAGAAGACAACAAAAACCCAGACTAAACAAGACACAAAAGTGCTTCAGGCACACTGGGGCATTTCACAGATTCAGCTATACATCAAAATTAAAGTCAATTATTCCAGCTACCTAATGCATTATTAAAATAATATAAAGTTAAATGTTTAATGACGGCATACTGGCCAGAAAGTCATGCTGAGCAAGTTTAAACACCCCGGGAACGCACTGGTTTAAATTAATAATGATATTTTAATCCACATTAATAACAGAGAGAAGGTTTCAGTCTAATTTTAGAAATAATTATATCATATTCAAAAGCTCAAAAATGTCACTATTGTCATTAGGCTATTCAGATTTAGGTTATGTGTTAGGAGTCAAAACCTCGAGTAAACCTGAATGCATTTTTAAAATTGACATTTTTCAGTAAGCTGTGCCGCATCGGCATTTCTGTCACCAGCTTGCTGGTGTATAAATGGTAACCAATGTTGTTCAGTTCACCTGTTGGTGGTGTTAAGGTTATGAATGATCAGTGTATATGCCTCAGCTAAATTCCACACATAGAAAAATGAAAAAAAAAAGATAAAAACAAAGAGCAAATTAACAATAAAACAGCCTGAATTGTTGACTATATTGGAAACTGCATTTGAAACAAGAATTATTACAACTTTCAGCTCATATCCAGCAAACTTTCCTTAGATTGTGAAGAAACAATAGTGAGACGGTTCAAAACCATGACTTTAACACTTTCCCTGGTCATCACACTCCTCTGTTTAGTGATTCAGTCCTTGCTCTGTTGTTTTGTGTAGCTCAGAGATGGACGTGATCACCAGCAAGACGCTGTGGGAGATTTTACTAGCCATGCAAACATGAGCCGTGCATCACACCTACTCTCCACTCCGCAAAGCACACAGGCTATGCGTCCAGCAAACAAATCAGCACATAGTGAGGCTTCACAGGAGACTGCGAATGGATTAACACATCCCGAGTGAACTCGACTCTCAGCAAGCTTGACACCACGGCCAGGACACCCACGAACGTTTCACTGCCGGACTGTGCTATTACTCTTACAGGGTTTGTTTTAGATGCCATTTGTCCATTTTGCCTAACATGAAGAGGATTTAATGACCTTGAACGGTACTGATTGAGACTCTCGTAAACTTGGTGATTTAACTGTACACAGTTAGGATAAAACAGAGGCTCTAAACCCAACACGGGATATAAACTCAGGTTTAAGTTATTTCTATTAAATATTATAATAATAAATAACTCACAAAGACACGTGCATTTGCTTCTAGTGTCACTTAGTTGGAGAATATTATGAATGGAAGTGAGCTTCAGAGGCTTCAAATCACTCAATTAACTGATCAAGTATCGTTAACTTTAAACAGTGTTTTTTAGGTTGCCCAAAGGATATGTATATAAATAAATACACAGATTAGCACAGAAAGTAAGTATGCATGCAAATAAGGTGGGTAAATATGTCAAAGTATGCAAGTAAGAAAGGTAGGAAATATGTCAATATATAAGTATTTATGTAAGTAAGTATCCTACTATGTTACTAAGTAGTTACCTATGTATGTATGCAATTAATTAAGTGCAGTATGTAAGTAAGTAAGGTATATAAGTAAGTAATATATGGTATATAAGTATAATTTTATACCATATAAGTGAGGTAACACAGTAATTATGTAAAGTTTATAAGTAAGTATTGTATGTAAGTGACTACAGTAACGTAACTATAGTATGTAGGTAAATATATTTATAAATAAGTACTTAAGTATTGTCAGCTTATAAGTACGTAGCTATAGTACTGTGAAAAAGTCTTGAAAAACTCCTCATTTCTTCATATTTCGCATCTAAAGAGACAGACTTTCTCGTATGTATTTTAATGTAAATGAATAGTTCCTGAGGCGAGAGGGGAAATGAGGTCGCTGCTGAGGTTGTTACATAAACAACCAATTTTTTATTGTATCTTTAGGTGCTTTGCAGCCTGTCACAGTAAAACATTTCTCATTTATTTAAGTACGTTTGTGAGTAACTTCTGTATGTACGTAAGTAGGTTAAAGAGTACATAAGGATGTATTGTATATGGGTTTCATAAGTAATTAAATAACTACGTAATTGAATAAATAAGTAACTATGTTAATAGGTACAGTATGTAATTAAGTAAATAAGTAGCTATATAAGTAAAATTTATCACATTACACACTCACAAGGAATTTGCTAACAGTGCTCAGCGACGTGTGTAAACAATGTAAACTGTGGTATAGTGCTTCCCTCCTTCTCTCTCGCGCTAGGTGTGTTACAGGGCGTGTTTATTACATTACACACCACCTCATAAATACTTTCCAACAATTCAAATCAATCCAGAGGACATGCGTCACACTGCAGCAGATCTGTCTACCCCAGCCAGGACATGGCAGCTTATTGATGTCGTCCTCGTCTTTGTGTTTTACGACCCATTGACAGAACCGAAGCTGGTCTTGGGTCGTCTTCAAAGGACTTTTAACATCCTGTTTATTTTCATGATAAACTGAGAAAAACCTACAGTAAGTAAAAGGCATATTTTACGTACATCCGGTAAAAAAGGTTATTTACACTGCTTTTGCTGACAAATACAGATCAAAGGATATAAAAAATAAATACTGCAGTACTTTTTTAAATAAATAAATAAATAAAACAGCACTCTATAATACAGGTATTAAGTCCCGTCTCTTCTGTTTTGTATATTCTTTATACTCTCAGGTTGGTGTTGACCAGATGCTGGCACACTTCGCTTACTTTTTGCTTGTTCTAGCGGAAAGTTAGTCTTTGAAATGAGATCCTACACAGTTATTTACACAGTAAATAATATAATCTTTCTTCATCTGTAATATGTGCAAGAGCAGTGGTGCATCCGGAGTCTATCCTGGTGACGCTAGACGCAAAGCAGGAGAACACACCTCAGACAGGATGTCAGCACTCACACATTTAAGTCAATCAATCACTCACTCACAACTGGGGCACGTTTATCGTGGCACACATTTGGATCTGGGGGAAACCCGTGAGAACCCTGGAAGAACATGTGACACTCTGGGTGGAACCAGGGACCCTGGGACACAATAGTAAAACGCTGCTCGAGTCGATTATATTCAGAAATGATGTCAAAATTAACAAGACATCAGTGTTGAAACATCTACACAAACATGTATAAAGATTTATCTTCAAGTTTTCAACGGTTAAGTTAGTAGTTAAGAACATTAACGTCATGCCAAACGGTAACAAGCTGCAAAAGTCTCCTGTCTCAGGGACAACCTTTGTCTCCATGTGCACAGTTACATAAGAGTCAGTGGCAGCTGCATATGTGTGTGTGTGTGTGTGTGTGTGTGTGTGTGTGTGTGTGTGTGTGTGTCTCCTGAGGACATCGAGCACAGATGCAAAGTTCATTCCCCTCTTTGTTCACCTGAAATTTTCATCATCCCTTTAACGATGCCTGACACTGATGAACACCATTACACCAGGTCGACAGATAAACACTAGCCTGGAGAGTAAAGGACTGTCTCAAAGTCCACTGTTTTCCAAAACATGATCATCAATCACTATTTATCTCCAAAGCCCAATCGCTGTTCCCAATTACTTGAACATTATTGTTTCCAAAGCCCAATCTCTCATAATTTCCCCACCAATCACAAGTCACCATTGTTTAGACAACCCGCAAAGTTCTTTGGTTTACCTTTTAAATTCTCTTCTTAGCAATATTACAAGTAATAAAAGCAAGATCTTTCTGTTTGTGGTCTTGATAGAATTTAAAGTATTTTTTATAAATACTAGTACTCTACCTCTTATTACACACTAGGCAGTAATAGAGTAGAGGACGTAGTATACACAGTATGACACAGTGGTTATGAGTCAACACCTAACTGTCTTAAAGCATGATTAGTTAATAGACCAAGACACATGTGGCATCAACAAATACTGGCCATCATTTCAAGAATAAACTAAAGACTTATCTTTAAATCACATGGACAGAATGTAACGGACGCACCCAAACAGACAGGTAAAGCATATATAACCTAAAATATGTACCTTGTCATTTCACGCAGTATGATTAATCATAAAGTATAGACTACATGCACAATAACACAATAACAGTCTGGACTTTGAAAACAAGAAACAATAAACATAACGACATCAAAGAGACGTATTTATACTTCATAGTTCTATTATAGTTATATTATATAATCAAGTTACATTATAGCACATTTTATGCCACAAAGAGAGAGAGAGAGAGAGAGAGAGAACTGACCACTGGTCCCGGTTAAAGGACGCCAGGAACCGAATGCCAGGGGGTACAGGAGCCATGTTCGAGGCTGTCGGTGAGGTTAGCAGACAGTGGATTGACTTCACCGAGACAGAAGAGATGATGTGAGGAAACACGCGATCACGGCACTCAGCTCTGGCAGGAACTGACCTGTGATGTCATCAAGAAGGGACATGATGCGGGACGGATGGGCTCCATGAGATGACACCTGTTGTTTTAAAGATAAAGAGAGATCAAGAGACATCAGAGGTATTCCATTTCATACCAGGAAGCTGAGACAGACAGAAGACAGCCGTGGTTTAAACAGACACAAAAACAGGTCCTGCTTTTCAAATCCTAATAAAATCCATCACAAAAAAAAAAAAAAAACTAAACCATTTTTAAACCTTCTAACTTACATTTACTTTTCAGCATTTGGCAGACGCCCTTATCCAGAGCCACTTACATTTTTATCTCATTATAACAGGGTGTCCCAAAAAATTTGACATCGTTTCTGAAATCGGTTATAAAATCTATACATGTTTGAATACGTTGTTGGGATTTTGATAAATTAATCTTTTATTTTTCAACATGAAGCCTATTGAATTTCGTTTGCCTAGGACATGAAGTTATTCAGATATTCATACTTCAGATGATGTCAAATTTCTTTGGGACACCCTGTACATCTGAAGGCTTAAGGGCCTTGCTCAAGGGCCCAACAGGGGCCCCTTGGTGGAGGTGATGGAGTTTAAACCTCCATCTCTCAGCTGTTAGCTCAGTCTGTACAGTACATACATGCTGATACCTTTACAGATCATCCTGCAGCATCAGGAAAGCAGCACTGCTAAAGTGTTATATTGTAATGTTTTCAGTTTTATGTTTCCGGCAATGAACGGCAAAGTTGCTATAAAACAAAACCGTCAACCCCGAGCGCTTGTACTTCCTTATAGACAAGTCACCAATAAACAGTTCACCAGTCACAATGTAATCAGGAATGTAAACAACATTCCACCTTTGAATAACAAACTTTTCATGATGCGTGTAGAATCTTTGTGGCAAACATATGGCGAGATGCCCTAGATGTTAACATGGGTGTATTGTGTGTGCAGCATCATTTAATAGTCAGGGTAAATAGCGGCTGCTAACCACAAACAGTGTCAATTGTCATTTAAACGGCATGTTTACAGAGTCGATAAATAATGCTTATTTAAAAAATAATTGTGATCTCGATATTGATGGGGAAAAAAAATCATGATTATGAGTTTCGCCAAAATCAAGTACTCGATTACCTTAATTAATAAATTAATTATTAAGAAAATGATTTCCTAAGTTTGTTTATGATTGTGAGAAAATCCTAAAAAAAATATTTATAAAATCGTGATACAAATCGAATCCGCACCTACTGTAAGTATCGTGATAATCTTGTATCAGAGGTTTCGAGACATTTTTTCCAGGACATTTTTGATTTCATTCTATTGGCAGATCCTCTTTCTGAATTGTATTTATTCCTAGAAAGAATTGAAATTATCCACCAGTTAAATTAAACATTATAAAACCTGAAAACAGTCTCTCTCATTTATAATATTCTCATTATAAACATATCTTTACTCAAGACATTTCAATTTGCTAAAATAGACGCCGCAGTTTGTTTTGTGACATTTGTGGTTCCTCTGTTTAATCCGAACCTGGTCGATGGATCGTTTGTGCTAAATTGCCCCAAGGTGTATCTGGGGTGTGTTACCGCATCGTGGCGAGCATTTCTGGGATGGGCCCAAGATCAAGCCAAACATGCCAGATATGAACAAACATCCAAAGGGTTATGTCTCACAGTTCATATGATTAATTTTAATTAATTTATTTTTATTTTATTGCTTTAGTTTTAAAAATACAAAATACTGGTGAGACGAAATGTCGCTTCTACGAGTTGTTTCGCGATGTTGAGGATTAATATTTCATATGCTTTATCTCTTTGTACCTCATTGCATTAGGAGGCAGCAGCATAAAGAGTAGGAAGTCAAGGAAGATTTAGTAAATATCAAAAGAGAACAAGAGATCTCTGATACTGATTCTAAATGTGTGTGTGTGTGTGTGTGTGTGTGTGTGTGTGTGTGTGTGTGTGTGTGGTGGAGGTCAGGGTTTCGGCTTCAGTGTTTGCTTTGAATGGAGAAACCAGGCACGCTGCAACAGGGACACACCTCTGATACTACAGTTACTGGGTATCTGATCTCAGTTCTCCATTCTTATTGTTGAACAAGGAAACGACCTGAGACGAGACGAGACCACCACGAGAGACATTAAGCAACAGCTACTTTACATCCTGTAACTTATAAAGACAAAGCCGGGGCCTGTGGCGATCAGACTTGCTTGTCTTGACTGTTCATTTGCTGTATAATATCTCCCACCCTTTAGCATGTACCACTGTAGGGCGGATACTCAACTCACCCGTCACTGGTTTTAATTTCGGTCTATATAGTGACACAGTGATCAGACCAACAACTAACACACATAGATCAGACACACAGAGACTAGATTGTGACTGTATATATTTTGTGGACACACAGATTAGACCAATGCCTCTATATATTGATTAGACATGCAGACCCTCTACTGTGTGACTGTATACATAGATCAGACACATCAACGCTAACAAATGTATGCATTGACTGAACACACACTGATTAGACCAATAACTGTATATATTGATTAGACACGCAGACAATATATGTTGTGACTGTATGCTTAGATCAGACACACAGAGACTAGATTGTAGCTGTATATATTAGACACACATATTAGACCAATGACTGATTAGACATACAGAAATTATACAGTGTAATTGTATGTATAGATCAGACACAGTGACTAGAGTGCGACTGTATAGAAATTTAACTTAGACACCGAGATGTAACAAGTGACCCCATACATAAATCAGACACACAGAGACTAAATCGTGGCGGTATATATTTGACACAGAGATCAGACCAATGCCTGATTAGACACACAGACACTATATGGTGTAACTGTATGTGTAGATCAGACACACAGAGACTAAATCGTAGCTGTATATATTTGACACAGAGATTAGACCAATGACTGATTAGACATACAAATACTATACTGTGTGACGTGCGCATAGATCAGACACAGAGATGAAATCGTGGCTGTATATATTCGACACAGAGATGAGACCAATGACTGATTAGACATACAGACACTATACTGTGTGACGTGCGCATAGATCAGACACACAGAGACTAAAATGTGGCTGTATATATTCGACACAGAGATCAGACCAATGACTGATTAGACATACAGACACTATACGGTGTGACTGTATACATAGATCAGACACACAGAGACTAAAATGTGGCTGTATATATCAGACACAGAGATCAGACCAATGACTGATTAGACATACAGACACTATACGGTGTGACTGTATACATAGATCAGACACACAGAGACTAAAATGTGGCTGTATATATCAGACACAGAGATCAGACCAATGACTGATTAGACATACAGACACTATACGGTGTAACTGTACGTATAGATCAGACAGAGAGACTAGAGCGCGACTGTATAGAAATTTAACTTAGACACAGAGATTAAACCAGTGACCCCATACATAGATCAGACACACAGAGACTAGATTATGACTGTATAAATTGATTAGATACACAGAGATCAGACCAATGACTCTGTATGTGGATTAAACACACACACTGATTAAACCAGTACACAGTACACAGCCTTGTTAACTGTCTAAGAATGACTTAGACGCAGGGGGTAAAGGATCATTCAGTCTTACCCCAGGTAGAGTAAGGAGACATTAGGGACATTAGGGACGGACTCGGTGTCACCTGGAGACGGTTGTGTCTACCACAGGGACAGGAACAGCGCACTCATAACCCCATAAATAAACTAAATACCCCAAACTTCACATTTCTGAATCACACATCACCGACTTTAACCCGTAACCGAGTGTTTAAACCAGTTCTGAACGCTCTTACCTTTAATTCTTTAATAAAAAAGCTGAATCATAACCGGAGCTCAGCTCCACTTCCTCCTTCTTCTTCAGTAACCACGGGCATGGAAGCAGGCACCAAAAGGGGCGGGGCGTCACTAGGACACCGGCCAGTCACCGCCTACCGGAAATACGCAACAACCCAAACGCAAACCCCGGAAGGGAAGTGAACGTCGGTGTGGTGTTGTGTGAATAGTCATGGCAACCACTGTGTGTCTTCTCTTATTGTATACGTGGCTCATATTCACAAACTTAGCTTAGTTCTGTTTATTTCTAAACTAAAATCTTGGTCAATATTTTTAAAATTAAATGATAAACTAGACAGTTCACAAAGGAATCGGTTCAAAGAGTCGACTCCTTCAAACATCACTAATGTGAACTAGTTGTCATATAAAGCACATTGTACAAATATTCTCCTAGATAAACATATAACTCATTCGTGTTATATGTTAATAAACATATACATCATTCGAGTTCACACTTTTATCGTCCCTGTTGTATCTGGCCACTTTATTAGACACACCTATCATGATAGTTGACAAGCCATCTCAGTCTTGTTTTTATTTTGTACATACTTATTCTTTTAGTCTTCTCCTTTATTTGTTTATTTTCTTATTTCTTAAAAATCTGCAGTCTGGAGTTTTTGCATTTGCATTTCACTACTGTTGTACAATTATGTATGTTAAAAATAAAATTCTTGAATCTCCTGCCTCAAGGTCTGTGTGCATAAAGTTTGCATGTTCTCCCTGTGCTTGGTGGGTTTCCTCCTGGTACTCTGGTTTCCTCCCACAGTCCAAATACATGCAGATTAGGTTATTTGGTTGTGTGTGCGTGTGCCTTGCGAGGAATTTGCATCCTGTCCAGGGTGTACCCCGCCTCATGCCCTAAGTCTCCTGGGATAGATAGAAGTATAAGCGGTATAGGAAATGATATCGAAATGACAAACTTTACCCTCCGTCAGTGGTCAGTGTTGTACCACAGCATTGTGCCTGGACAAAAATCATTCTCCTAATTCATGCATCTTGAATAATGCTTTATTCTGGTTAGGGTGGTGGAGGATCTGCAGTCTATCCTGGGAAGACTTGGTGTAAGAATATGTTAGGAAATGAGACAAAGTTAGAGGACAGAGAGGAAACCTACACAAATATGGCAAGAACGTGAATAATCTCTGTACGTAATCCGAGCTCACAACCAAACACAGGGACACTTAAGCTGTGCCACTCCTTACATTCCTTGTTAAATGAATTGACAACTGAGTCACATTATTGCATCATTACAAGACAGTTTGCAGGCCACAAACATTATAGAATAACATAACTGAGTTTGTAATCCAGACTGAAATTAGTACCTTGTATGAAACCTAATTGTTTTTGACTTCTCAGATGGAAGTTCACTATGGAACAATGGAACAAAAATATGGACTGCTAGGTATACAGTGTACAGTGGTGGCCAAAAGTACCATGGACAAAAGTGGGTTACCTTCCACAGTCCAAAAGACATGCAGATTAGGCTAATTGGTGTTCTCACATTGCCCGTAGTGTGCAAATGAGTGTGTGTGCACGCAGTACAGTATGTGCTTGCGGCACCCTGTTCTGACTTGTGACAGAAGTTCTTCATGGTAAATATTTAACCTGTAGGTGTAGTGGAGTAATAGAAAACAACAGACCCAACAGTCATGACTTGCATGCCCCTGATTCTGTGTAATATTGAATCATTAATTGAAAAGGGGCGTGTTCAAAATAATAGCAGTGTGGAGTTCAATTAGAGAGGTAAATTATTCTGTGAAA
>JAOTRS010000047.1:22138630-22153591 GCA_028565755.1 Dinotopterus cunningtoni | reverse complement strand
TTAAATAAATAGACAATTTTATGATGTAGGCCGAAAATGAGCTTCCCCTATTTGACAGACCAGTAGCCGCCACTGATCTCTAGGGTAACACATGGCCAAACAAAGTTGACACAGGCTGTATATATGCTCATACACTATTATTGCCAAAAATATTTACTCATCTGCCATCACATGCATATGAACTTGAGTAACATCCAATTCTTAATCCATAGTGTTAAATATGATGTGGCTTTTCACAAGCTTTAGGAGTGTGTTTATGTGAATTTTTGACCATTCATCCAGAAGCACATTTGTGAGGTCAGACACTAGAAGGCCTGGCTCGCAGTCTCCACTCTAACTCATCCCAAAGGTGTCCGTGTTGACGTGGCCAGTCAAGTTCTTCCACACCAAACTCGCTCATCCATATCTTTATGGACTTTGCTTTGTGCACTGGTGCACAGTCATGTTGGAACTGGTGTTGGGTTGTTTTTCAGGAGTTGGGCTCGGACTCTTACTTCCAGTGAAAGGAACTCTTACGCTTCAGCATACCGAGGCGTTTTGGACAATTTCATGCTCCCAACTTTGTTGGAACAGTTTGTGGACGGCCCCTTGATGTTACTCAAGTTCATATGCATGTGAAGGCAGGCGAGCGAATATTTTTGGAAATACAGTATCTGTCAGTTTCTACTAGACCTCGAGTGCAACATTTTACAGAGGACAAGCTCGTACTCTGCAGTGCCTCCAACTGTCTCTAGTTTTTCTTTATTATTATTACTATATCCACCCAAAAACCTCATTTAATATGGATCAAATGGATGCTTGAGGATTAAGGATTGGAGTCTTAGGAAAAAAGGATTTGGTTGTTACTGTTGTTTTTGCTTACAAAGACATTATTTTTATGGTTGTTCTGCAGGTCCTAGCGCAATATCTGCAGGAGCTATGAGAGGTTTGTTGAAAATCCTAATTATATTCCTCACACACGCATTTCAATTAAGCAAGAAAAATTACTACAACTTGGACTTAATTAGCTAGGGTCGGAATACTTAAACACCCTCGAGAGTCATGAGTTGATTCGTTTTTGTTTTTTGCAGTAAAAAGTGATTGCAGGATTATGAGGAAGCCTTGAGTTATCTGCACAACAGTCAATAATGTACACACTGTAGATTAGCTCTAGTGTGTGGCTATGAATAAGAGTGAGGAAATCAATACGCTGAACCTACTGTACATGACACACGTGATAAATGTCACATAAGCACAAGCATAGCTGGACTGGATGATGTAAGCAATTTATGATTCTCTTGGGGGGGAGAAGAAGCCGTAGGTTGGAAACTGAATACAGCAGCACTATAGATACAACCATGAAATTTAACAGAATTAAAAGCACCATTTCAGCAGAGTTAAATTACTGACGTTTATCAAGCAACGGAAAATTTTTTAAAAGACTGGAATTGAGTTTAAAAAGCTGGTTTTATATATATATATAAAATTTTTTTTTTTTTTTTTTTTTTTTTGAGAGACTAACTGTTGGCTTGGCTTGCTCATCAGGGACAATCTGATCATTTTGATTCATACACTCACATTCCATACAAACTTCCATAATTCTTATGATTGTGTAAAAGCTGCTTTGCAAAAATAACAATTGTTAAAAGTGCTATACCAATAAAATTGAATTGAATTGTTTTTAAAAAGGTGACTTTGAAGCAAAAGAAAAAGGGCCATGTGGTATGATGGGTCCAGAATGACCCTATTCCAGAGCGATGGGAATCAATGTACAAGTTTCTGGAGGCAGGGTTAAGATCTGAGGTTGCTTCAGCTAACATTTATCTCATTATACAGCTGAGCAGTTGAGGGTGAATGAGCCTTGCTCAGGGGCCCAACAGTGGCAGTGTGTTTGGTGTGTTGTTCTGGTCAATATTCCAACATCATAACCACTGAGCCGTCCCTGATCTCCACCCTTTACATCATGTCACCAAACCGGACAGGGTTGATAGTGAAAGAAAAAGGTTTATTTGTCTTAAGTGCAATTGTTACAGTAAACTATGCTTTCCTCATCTCCCACACCACCGTTTTCCTCGTCTAAACCACAGCACTTCTCCAAGCTTTAAATACATGCATGCATACGTCCAAGGGGGGTTAGCATGCTGCCAAAAAAGTAAAAAAAGTCCCAGGTAGTTGCCAAGTCTCGGTAAACAGGAGTATGCTGAGGTCATTATACTTCGTTACACCTAAAATGAAGATTGGCGAACCCCAAATTACACCTAATTTAAGTCATGTCAATTCATTTTCTGTAAAAATCACCTTTTCCTTGCGCATACTCCCACCAGAGCAACAACTCCTCCAATAATTTCTGCAGCAGAGACATTTAAGCAGCTGATCAGGAAATCAAACTGTCTGTCAACTCCAATGCAATAAAAACAATTTCCCCCCACCTTAAAGCTCTCTGCGAGTTGACATTTAACGGTGCCGTCTGAGCAACACGGCGGCCGGTCGTATTGTCAGGGAATGGAATTTGCTCATTATTGCTGGCAAACTTATTTTACTCCTCCAAACAGCCATGGTTGCTGGGCAAATGAGAATCTCTGCAATCATATTACCACATTCTTCACACTGGCCACCAATTCCTTTTTCCTCAACCAGCCCAGCTACGCATTACACACTATATACCACATACAGTGCGTGAGGTAGCTGTTTTTCTGCAGTGTAGTAATGCCTCAGATCAAACACAAACCTTATACACTAGACAGAAATATCAGTATCTCAATTCACTGAACTGCAACAAATTTCAGGTTTCAAAAACAGAGTACCTGATTTACATTTCTTTATTCTTATTTGACTCCGGTGTGCAGTAGAGGTCCTGCTTGGTGGTAGAACTCTCCGTGGAAATTTAAATACGGAAGATGAAATAATATAATATAAGATAAGGAAAGAAGAAAAGTGAAAAAAGAGGACACGAGGACATGAGAGAGGAGAGGAAATGTTAACAGAGGAAAAAGAGGTCAGAAGAGAAGAAAAGGGAGAGAAAATAAAAACAGAACAGGACAGAAGAAAAGATAGGAGGTGAGGAGAAGAGAAACAAGCAGAGAAAAAGTTGTTGTTAGTCTTTCGGCTGCGCCTATCGGAAGGTCACCACGGTGGACCATCCAATCCGAACAGAATTTGGCACAGGTTTTACCGGATGCCCTTCCTGATGCAACCCTCCCTTTTTATCACTGGCTGGGGTTTGGGCACTAGGTGGCAGTCGAGAAACCTACCACTGAGCCCCCAGTGCCCTTAAAAGAGTGTAGAGGAAAGAAAATATGAAAAATACAAAAAACAGGCAATGAGAAAAAATTTGAAGAGAAGATGAAAAAAGATGAGACATAAGAAGAACAGAAAAAAAGAAGACAAAACAAAACAAGAGAAGCAAAGGTAAGATGAGAAGTGAGAAGAGAAGACAAGATGAGAAAAGACAAGACAGACCAAAACAGAAGAAAAGATAAATAGAGAGAGGACACAATAGAAAACAAGACAAGATGCAAGAAGAGAAGATGAGGTAAGAAAAAAAAAGAATGTAACATAAGAGAAGACAAGAGGAGAGAAAAGAGGAGAGACGAGAGATGAAGAGAGAAGACTAGAGAAGAATAAAGAAGAGCAGAGAAGAAAAGTGAACTGAGGGGAGATAAGAGACGAGAAGAGAAAATAAGTCAAGACGAGAGAAATCAGATGTGAGGAGGGAGAAGTCGACTCTCTGTGCACAGCACTAAAGGCACGCAAAGTGCACTATTTGTGCAGCAGCTCCTAAGCATACTGAGATATGTGTGTGTGTGTGTGTGTGTGTGTGTGTGTGTGTGTATGGTTCTGAACAGAGATGTGTAGCCAGTGTGGGATTATATCTCAGTCAGGGTGTCACATAAATGAAGCTCAGGAGGTGAAGACGTGATTGTAGTTCTGTAGTGACTGAGTGAGGGCTTCCTGTAGTCAGGACAGATTCTGTACTTGCATTGACAGCACTGCGTTATGACAAAGCAAAACTGAGAAAGCAAACAGCAGTAACTACTGATATGATTCGGTTAGTAAACTGATTTCTCGTTCCTAATTAGCAGGAGCAGACTGTGTGTGAGATTGGAGGCAGCGGTGTAAAGGACAATCTTGAGTGGGTGTGAATGATGTAGTGATACCCACAGGCAGGACGCATAGGGGGGGAGAAAACAGGCTGACTTTACTGAAAAGGCAAACTCTTAAAATTAGCCTGGAGCAGCACTGCATTTACACTGCTGTGATTTACAGCATACACACGCTAAAGTCTTATGCTGTATAAATCTCTCCTTTACCAGTGCACCCACCTCCATGTGTGTGTGTATACAGAAAACTGCATGCGTGTGGCTACTCCAAACCACCTGCCACAGTGTCAACACACACGAGGTTGTGAACAGCACACCCGCTGTGCAAGGTCAGGGAAATTGATGCGAGTAGGTCACGAGAGGAGAGAACACACACACACACACACACACACTCTCTCTCTCTCTCTCTATCGCACATGTTCTGCTTTGCTATACAGAGAAGCATCAGAGCAGTGTGGGAATCCACAGAAAGGGGCCAAGCGTGAGGCTTTAGTGCTGAAACGTTTGGCCCCCTGCCCGGCCCACTCCAGAGAGAATGGAGGGGAATACGACAGTGTTGAGTCAGCACCAGGAGAGAACAGTCCAGTAAGCAGGAGCGGAATCACTTATATACTGTATACACACACACACACACACACACACACACACACACACACAAAAACTACTTTAACTGCTTTTAAAAAAATAATAATAATTAAAAAATCAGAATCGCACATTTATCAAACTTTAGAAAACCTGCACTAAAGTACAGAGAAATGTATTTGCTTCTGTATTCCAGTTTCTCCTTCTCTGCTCCAAAGCAGTACAGTTTTAATATCGGGGGTTGATCTGGCTCTGACGTCTGATGTCATTAGCTGTGGCATTATACATAGGACTGGAGCAGAGGGAAGGTGAAACACCCCAGGAGCACTGCATACAGTATAGGCATGGGAAGTGCCTATATATCTGGGCTCAAATGAAGTGCTACAGGTGCATCGTATTATATATACAGGTAGTCCTCGACTTATGAACGAGTTCCGTTCCAGAAGCATGTTTGTATGTCAGATTTGTTCTTAAGTCCGATTTGTTCTCAAGTCCGACAAAGTAGTTCTTATACACGTTTGACACTAATATAAAGCATACCAATCCACTTGACTAAATCTCTGTCCCCTTTCCCCACACTGCTATCATGTAGGCAAAAAACATAACCGAGCGTAAGGAAATTAATCTTACACTCTATTATAACAGTGTTGCCTTTGCGTCTTTAAATCGCAAGGGGAATTTTGTCTCAGAGCTGTTTTCCACTGTATTGGACTGTAAATTCTTTTTTAATTTTTTTCCAAAATTAGGATTATTCACCATCAGGACAGCTTTACAGGACAGCCATTTTCTATCATCGTGCTCCCGGACTGATTCATTGAAACCGGTAAGGCCGAATTATTTCTCCCACACCTTCGCGCGCACACACACACGCACTATACCAGACATTTTATAAATTTACTTACACACTGAAAATATTCTATATAATTGTAAATATTGGTATCTGGTGCACTGAAGGGTCTATTTTTTGTACAATACACGTGAGCTACTTCGGTGATTTCAGTTGTAGAACTGCGGTGTGTTTGTATCTACGGAAATTCATAAATCGGATGTTCGTAATTAGGGGTTGACCTGTACTGTATATAGATAGTACTTGCTCTCATTTAAAATCATTAATCCCACTGTTTATTATGAAGAAGATTTAATTATTTGTCACATGTACCCTACAGCATAGTGAAAGGTTTTTTCCTGGTTTGGTTTGGTGTCCTCTAGATGTCAGTACGGCTGTCTCAGGCAATCTTAAAACGACTACTTAAGGGATATCTCTTTCTTCAATACTTGGATCAATCTAAAAAAAAAAAAAAAAAAAAAAACATTCCTAACAGTGTTTGACTGATGGTACTTAGTTAGTAACCTCGTAACCCAGTGTAAGGATCAATCCAATGACGGAAACTTAAGCACTTTTGTAAGTCGCTCTGGATAAGAGTGTCTGCCAAATGCCTAAATGTAAATGTTTTTGCATATTCCAGTTAGAGAGCTGGGGTCAGAGTGCAGGGTCAACCATGATACGGCTCCCCTGGAACAGACAGGGTTACAGGTCTTGCTCAAGGGCTCAACAGTGGCAGCGTGGAAGTGCTGGGGTTTGAACTGCCGACCTTCCACAAACTCCATGACCATAAACCGGAGGCGAAAAATTTGAATCCTAACCCTGTAGGTGTAAGGTGACGGTGCTAACCACAAAACCACTGAAATTTGTCACAATCATTCGAAAAAAATCATGAAAGTGGGAACTGGGCTTAAATCAGGGTTCAGACCCTTTATGAGATCTCATGTAGGAAGCATGCAAGATTTGTGTTAACAGTGTGACTTGCGCTGGGCTTGATCTGCCATGGTTCTGGATTCTTATTATCGCAAAGTTGTAAAAAAACTAAAAAAAACTAAAAAAAAAAAAAAAAGGGAATGATTTAAGGGAGAGTCAAATAAAATGACTTATCAGAGTTGATCTACATCGTTTAATAGACTTAATATGCTGCCGTCACTTACACGACGTTTCACAAGTTAGCGTCAACAAATGAGTATGTTTTATTTTATTACATTTCATTGAAACAATAGAAAGTAAGAAAATGAAATAAAATACACATTTATAATATCGAAAAAAAAACTATCACGGATTTGGTCAAGAGATTAGTTTTCAGTGTCAAAAATAAAACGTGTGTTTGTACCTGGGGTCTTTCTGAATACTGTCGATGGAGGGAGAGCGAATGGCTCCGTCGTCGATGCCGATGGCATGCCGGGTAAAGCCAGCGTCAGTGGCTCGGTACGGGCCAGTCCGGTACGGGTCTGAGTACGTCACCGCTGTGTAGTTGTTGCTTCTTTGGTATGTCATGTTGCTGCGCTGGCTGGAGCTCCTCTGCAAGGTTCCCACAGCTTAAAGAAAATCATGAGACACGACTTTTATTAGGGTAAATATCTAACAGAAGTGCAGAGCAGAGAGAGAGAGAGAGAGAGAGAGAGATGCTGTGTGAGAAACAGCCTAAAGAGAACTGACGGCAAAAGAGCATCTGCACTAGCGGGTGTGTGGGTGTCTGGGATTTTACAGACTTTTCAACACACACACATCAACCTGGAAGCCATTATAGCTGTCGACTCCTGTAGTAAACACGACTCACATTTTGCCAGCGTGTTCTTGTTATTCTCACGTGCAGGACGTTTACAGAAGACCTCTGGCAGCTCCGAACCTGCAGACATGTACTACAGAGCTGATAACTGACGATGAGACTGCCTTTTTCCATGAGCTACGCCTGTATACAGACAAACAGCGAGGAACAGACTCTATATCCTGCCAAGCCTTGTTAAATATTTAGCGAGTGAGCACCTTGTCCGTGTCGTTATTTGTAAATAATGACTCTTTCTCCGGCTTCATCACAACTACGTTCCTGGTTTTCCACGCAACAAGCCAGCTCGGTCCCAGTAGGATCCTGTGAATCAGCTCGGGTCAGACGGTGTATTGCGGATAATAACTCAGACACCCAACCACCCACAGCCAGCTTACACACACACACACACACACACTAAAAGACAATATTACCAAAGAAATTTGATGTGAACTGTGAACAAGAATGTGAACTGAAATGAACTGAGCTGAGTCACGAACAGTACCGGCCTGGCGTTCACACGGCTGATCTAAAGGATCGTGTCTCAAACTGGTTTCTGAAACAAAAGCAGAATTTCTGCGTATAAATGTTTTTCAACAACATTCAACATTTAATATTTAATACTTAAACATTTAATTTTTAAATGGTGCCTAAATCTGCTTTTAACTCTTAGATAATGGAAAAAAAAATATAAAAACATCACGAAGACATTTCCATGACTAGAAAGCCCAATTCCCACTTTAATAACATTTGCTACGGATAACTACAGGTTCAAAAAAGGAAAAAAGGCGCTTGTAAACGCACCCTGACATGATTAGCAACAAAGCGCTAAAGGCAGATCTAAGTGGAAATACACCTGTGCTATACTGTATAAAAGCGTGATTTGTCATGGTAGAGCACAGATAATGCTGATCAGTCATGTGACATGGTGCCACTACAGCACCCAAGATTAAAAAAGGAAGTCACAAATGAGCCTGAACATACAGTGAACTTATGCCGGATTAATAGTTCATAAAAAAGCTGTAGCTCTGTATGTGCACGCTCAAAAAAAAAATCAGAGTTCACGCCGGCAATCTTGAGCACACCCTGGTAAGATGCACTTTTACACCTGTATCGCGATTTGTGAATTTATCAAGATTTAAAGTTAAAATTGTCATACTGGAAGCTGGGGGTTATTTTGCTAAAAGTGAACATAAAAATTTTAAATGTAAATTGATGGAAAAAAAAAATTCTCTTTCTGTATCCAAGTAGAGGGAGTGTCCTACATCAAAAAAAAAAAAAGTAGGCGTCATGACAAAAAAAGATCTGATTTCTCACAAGTGTGTGACGTCATGACAATTTATCACAATATCCATATTATATCAACATATCAGTATTGTTATATATTGCAATATATCAGTATTGCTCAGGCTTAGGGCAAATCTTTAAAATCCTTCAAAAGGGCATTTATCACATTCCAAAGACATAGACTGTAATCTCAACGCTGTTTCCAAATTGCATAGTGTAAGATTATGTGCGTGTGTGCACTGCAATGAGTTGACCCCCGCCCCAAAAGGGATTTTTTTTTTTAATCTTTTGGATGTATTATCCAAAGGATTAAAAAAAAAATAGATATTTTTGATTACTACTGTATGTTTTTTCAAGATGCACTTACTTTTGATTTTTAATGTAACAGTTTTCCCTGCGTGAAGACTCAATATGAAAGACATGTACCATTTTGTTTTATTTTCCTCCATTCAAAAGGACTAGGAGAAGGGTTTGTGTGTGTGTGTTTAAAATTTTTTCGCCCTTTACTGTGGGCGACTAGCTGAAACAGCATTAACCAGGCGGACTAGCTCATTTAATTCAATTAACTTAGCACTGATTGGTTCCTTAATACAAGGGCTTATTTTGGATTAACTCAAAATTGCATAGTGCACTCGGGCTGAAAAATATTTTCACACATGATTCATTCTTTTTATTCGAAGCAAACACGGCAAGACTTATGACTTTATGCATGCACTCTAGAATTTTGGAATTTTCTGCCAGGGCCTCCAGTGTTACAGTAATAAGGAAAATATGATCCACATTACACCTCTAAAGTCACATAACCGTCAGTGGTCTGTATGATTATCAGAATAAATGAATGAGCTTTAGATTCGTGAAGCGAGAAAATACTTTTTTTTTTTTGTCTTTTTGTTCCATCAACATTTCCCCTCCACCGAATCGTGCTGTAATCGTCTGTGTTTCTCGCTTACTGTGGTGCCACCAATCAGCGAGGGTGAGACTGCGGGTGATTTTCTCCACATTGTACTGACTAGCTGTTTCTTTTTTTGGCCACTGAAGCAATAGGCAGGCTAAAAGGTGCCATCTGGTACACAAACGGGTGACGGTCCTGTGACCATTCTGGCATTTTTTCAACAAAACAGGATGTGACATGAGTGATTCTGCATTACAAATAAATGTTCCTCATTAAGCTTTTTACATAAATGCTTTATATCTTAAAGGATAAAGTGTTTAGGTATTTCTGTCTGATTAGCGTCGAATTGGGTCTAAGGCAGAACTTGTGACGGGAATGATTAAAGCTGGCATGAACGGACGGCTGAGACAGAAATAGGTTATTAAGATTTAATTTAACCACCACACCGAGTGTACTCAGGGATCCACGTGGATTATTTGTAGTGAGCTAGTAAGGAGACCCAAATGACTTTTCATCTTCTCGTCTAGCCTGTAAAGGATGCAGCGGAATACGAACATATTGCGATGCCGGCATTTATGAAAGATGTCTGTCTTCAGACTTTTTTATGAGCAAACCTATCAGTTATGAAGGGATGAGGTTGGGGTGAGACACTCGGAGAGCACAAGGGAGCGAGAGATAAAAAGCCAATTCACTTCAGCTATAATTCGGAAAAGTTTGAAGGGCTTTACTTCTATTTTGACCAACGTTTCAATCCACGCTGAATCCAAAAGATGTGCGTAATCCGTGAAGGCGCCGTGCCCTGCCTTTTTAACGCTTCGTCTCGGGTTGGTGCGCAGGAATTTCACAGACCCTTTTAAGTCTCGCTTTCACATTCAACTTTATTTACAATTCTAATTAACTATACTGCTGCTTCATGGGAATTCATACGACTATCGTTCTACATCCGTTATTTTACTTTCCATATTATAAAGTGATGCATGTCTGTGTAACTGGGTCAGTCCTCCCATGTTTTACTGACACTGCGGTAGGACTCTGGATACAAACAAGTCAGGTGACAGGTGAATATGGACTACATGATAATAAACTAAATGTACAGTTGTGTATGAAAGTTTGCATAACTTAGGAGAATTTTAAGAAAACATAAGTGAGAAGGCAAAATAAATGCATTTCATATGGGATAATCAAGTAAAACATGACAAAGAAAATGAGGAAATAATCCCTGTTCAAAAGTTTGCATACCTTTAGTTCTTAATATCGTGTATTGCCCCCTTTAGAACCAATGATGGCGTGCAGTCTTTTGTAATAAAATGTCCTTAATTCTTTCAGGTCGTATAGCTGCCCATTTCTCTTAAAAAATCTCTCCAGTTCTCATCATTTTTTTGGTTGTCTTGCATTGAACTGCACATTTGAAATTTCCCCAAAGTCACAGGACACTGTGATGGCCACACCAGAACCTTCACGTTTTTCTGTGAAGCTACTGAAGGGTCAACTTGTCCTTGTGCTTTGGATCAGTCATGTTGGAACATCCAAGAGCGTCCCATGAGCAGCTATCATGCTTTAGAGAATGCAAATTGTCTGCCAGTGTTTTGGAAAACATGCTACGTTCATCTTGCCATCAATTTTGACTAATTTCCCCTGTGCCACTGGAGCTCACACAGCCCCAAAACATAAGAGATCCACCACCATATTTTACAGTGGGGACGATGTACTTTTTTTTTTTTACTTTAGGCCTTGTTGACTCCTCTCCAAACATAAAGTACAATTTTGGTCTCATCGCTCCCAATGACTCCAGAAGCTGTGAGGCGTGTCTATGTGCTGCCTGGCGTACTATAAACGGGCCTTTTTGTGGCATGGGCGCAGTAACTGCTTTCTCCTAGCAACTCGACCACGCAGGTCATTTGTGTTCAAGTACCACAAAAACCTCAATGTACCAAGCACTGTTGATTGTTGAACCATTTTTTTCTGATAATGTTCCAATACTTTCCCGTGAGAATCCTAAAGGGCATAAATTTTCCAGCTGATGGTTGACTTTTGAACTTTTTCTCATTCGGCGATTGAGGATGTTTCCGTTCTATACTCTGCCTTTTTACTCTCACGCTCGTAGTGATGAATCCGTGTCTCATCACCAGTAACAATTCTCTTTAAGAAACTTTCTTAGAGTATCGGTCCAAATTGTGTTTGCAGATATCCAAACGCTTCTGTTTACACCCTTCCGTGAGTTGTTTCGACACCAGGTGCCTCCTTCAGACCACAGAAAAACTAATTGCATGCTGTTCTTCTTTCGTGCAAATCGCAAGTGGGGCATCCATTTTTGCTTGCGCCGCATTTATGAATAAACTGATGTAACACGTTCACACCTGCACAGCAGTGACTGGGGATACGGTAGCCTTAAACGGAAAGCGCTGATCAGAGAGAGCAGGCGACTGAAGTTTTAATATTGCCTCGAGTGCGGATAATTTTTGACTCAACTCTTGTATATTACAACTGTAATAAAATCCAAGCAAAAGTATGTTTTTTTCCCTATCTAAACACGACTAAAAAACTGCGGTTTTAGTCGAAATTGATGAATTTGTCACTTTGCTGCATTTTACACAGAAATAAAGCAGATCTTAGTGTTTAAAGATATTTTTAAACGTCTTCTAGTCTGTCTTGGAAATTTACTCAGGAAGTGAACAGTCGCCTGTGGCTTGGCAGTGTGAAGGCAGAGTGAAATAAGGTGGCGATTAGCACTTACACAGTGGACTCCAGCATGGAGACCTGCTTTTAGTCTCTCTCTCGCTTTCTCTCTTTCACTTTCACTTACGTCCTCTCGTTAAAGAACACAGCGTTCTCTATGGGGAGATAAAGACATGAAGGTACACCTGAGGCTTTAAGAGCAATCTCTCTCTCTCTCTCACTTACACAAAGTGGCTTATAAGCTTATGAAAACCCACACATGAAGAATGACACTAGAATATGCCCATTTTGAAAAAGCCTCCCTCGAGATTAGAAGCAATCTTTTCGGCTTCTCAGCACACCTACAATCGGCATATGCAGCCCGGCGCAGAAATCCCTCACCTAAATGCAAATTACACGCTGACGCTCACCCTGACGCCCACCCTGACGCCCACCCTAGACAACAGGCGATAAACAACACACTGAAAGGACAGCACTTCTTTCGTTTCAATTCCTGCTTATGCAAAGAGGGTCACAAGTAACTGGTTATTATTAGTTATAGCAACTAATCATAAGTCATCAGTAATTATGACTAATAATGCTTTTTCTTCGCAACAAAAGAACTTTCTAAACTCATTTCTGCTTTAATGAACTAATTCTGAGTGGTTAGCTGTAATTTTAAGTGACAGATGCATGAAAAGGGGTTTATATGATTTAAACATTCATACATAATGCATACATACACAGTGGTCGCCAAAAGTATTAAGACATTAATTGTGCACAAAAAACAGGCGATTTCACTACTTAGTTTTGGCTGAAGAGTTCTGCTATTGAGACGAGGACTTTGTTTCTGAGGCTGAACCGAGCAGGGATAAATTGAGCGAGTATTGCAGGTGTCTTTTTAAGTTTATACGCAGTCGGATACAGCTGGTTTGAACAATTAAAGGACTTAAGGACTAAAGGACTTCAAATGTTGATTGTTGTATTCCATAAAATAACAAATTACTCTTATTGTAATTGACAAAATAGTTGAAACATCAAATTTCACTTTTGTCTACACTGTATATGCACGTCAACATACACAAATCCAGAAAATAATACGCTCATCTCAAAAAAAAAAAAAAAACAAAAAAAAACGAGGCTGATGTGTGGAGCTTGTTACCTGAAGGCGATCTGTAGATGGGCGAGTGTGTGACGTGGCTCGGGCTGCGGTACAGAGGCCCGTGGAAGGCTCGGTCTTCGTAAATGGGTCCGATATGGCGGTCCGGACTCACGGTGGAGCGTGGATCTGCTCCGTGATGACTGTGTTGACTTGAGAAGGATGATCGCAGACCTGCGGAGTACAATCGGGAAGCCAGAATAAGGAATAGGATTCTAATATGCCTCACGCTTATATAGTCTGCATGCGGCTTTGCGTTGTTTGAACACGACTGAGAATGTTTGATGCGGAAGGGACCTTATAGTGCGAATAACACTGACTTTACAGATCCTGGGGGAAGTGCTCGAGGAAGCTGAAAGGCTTTTTAAGAAAATTTTATTATCTGTCCTACACACATGTGAGAGTTAGGTTTAAAGCCTTGGCTGTGAAGAAATTCAGAGAAAACAGTGACGCATGTGTTTCTGACCACAAACGAAAACCATTTAGCCTTAAACTCTCATTATACAGTACAGGTCTCGAGTAATAAATACAGTATATTTGCAGGACAATGATGAAGCGCAGAAACAAAAATATATATTTGAAGTTTGTCTGGACTCAAATGCTAAAACCTACACAAAAGTGAAAACAAAAGTAACTTAATTCAAAGTTCTCTTAAATCAGAAAGACACTTTGCTCTGTGGCCTCACACTTTTTTTTTTCTCATTTACTGCATACAGAAAGTAGAGGTGTGCACTTTTAATCCCCCTTTTCTGGAAAAAATTGTTATACATGAGAAAGAAAGAAATCTTCCGAGTGTGTTTTAGGGAAGATGGTTTAGTGAAGTAGCTCACCACTATAGTCACTTTGATGCATAGTAAGGGACATGGGGAAATCAATCCTGGTCTCGTCTGCCACAGGAAAACCCAGATGAGGTCATGCATATTACTGCAGTTTAAATGATAGCCCTGCATATTTATGAACTCGGAGCAAAAAGCTGGGTTTGCATTTTTTTTTCGAAAGTGATGGAGAGAATCTGTGCATGAAGCAAATCGAGTCTAGGTTTATGACTGTGTGCAGCAGACGCAACACTCTGCGTGTGTGTGAGTGTGTGTTTGTGTGTTCATTTTCCAAGGGGATACTGCGCATCGGTTCGGCTCTGTGTTCGTGCTTTCGGTCCAGATGTGAGACAGAGCTCAGAGGGATGTGAGTAAAACCACAGCAGGCGGTTAGCGGTGCCTGCAAACACACACACACACACTCTCTCAAAATGAAAGTCAATTAATTAAAATGAAAGTTTACTGAACTGAGACGCAAGTGCCACTCTGCCTGACGCAGATAACCGTGCGTTCTAGGGCTGTAAAAAGCTAAATTCACTGTTCATACACTCTGCGCTCCAAAGAGACTGGAAGTGTGTGTGTATATATAGTAGGTATTGAGTGAAGGATATACCATGGGTTTCAGATCGAAAATGAAATAACAGTTGAGAATTTCACCCTTCCTTTTCTAACAGTTACATCTAGAAGTGGTAAAGATGTAGCACATGACATTTTATTGGCAGTCCAGCTGGTTTCTAAGTGAACTAGTGGACCTATTATGAACAAAATGACTTTTTAGGTGTTTTAAAACATTTGGATGAACGTTCAGATGAGAACCTCTCGCCCTACTCTACCATACTCAAACGAATAGCAGAAGGAAAGCAAGAGAGATAGAGGGAGAAAGACAGCCAAGTAAAACATT
>JAOTRS010000047.1:22124998-22138530 GCA_028565755.1 Dinotopterus cunningtoni | reverse complement strand
TGTCTGTCTTTCACTCTCTTTTTCCATTCTTAAAATCTTACTTTGTGCTTCTTTTTTACCCTCTCTCTCTCTCTCTCTCACACACACACACACAGACTTTGGAGAAGCTTGGTGTTAACTTGTTAAGAAGGAAGTAACGTATGGGACCTTTAATACTTGTTTGCATTTGACTTGCTGGCGATTTTTTTTTTGGTGGGCTTTCATCCCAGTTCTCTGGTCTTTATGTCGGTTTATCCTTTTCAACAATTAATACAGACTTCGCAGGCAAAACCCAGCACTTAAACTGAGAGTAGACATTCACAGCTTTTAACGGTTTGAATGATCGATCTAACAGGGCACCTGTCAGTCACGTGACTTTTTTTTTTTTTTTTTTTTTTACTGGGGAAGTGGGTGGGTTCAAACAAAAGGTGCCATGTTCAGAGCTGTGCATCATGTCTTAAGGTAAATATCAGTAAATTAAAGCCTAAATTCTGCTTCGTCATCGCAATATTTTTAAAGGAAACTGTATGATTCAATTTTTTTTTACAAAGTTGATAAAATTTCAATTTACAAAAAAATTGAAAAATTGTACAACGTTTTTTTGTTTGTTTGTTTAATAAAACATTTAAAAACACTATGTAGGCTCTGCAAGACCATTACGTTGAACCTTAGCGAATAAAGTAAACAAGAATGCATTTAATGTTTGGCCCATATGTGAGATTTATCCCTGCATCACATAAATTAAAGATGGTGGACTTCTACCGACACAAGCTAAATATCAGTGACAAGATAGCATTACTGTAGATGAATAATACATCAAAAAGTATAATATGTCAGTTTATAATACAGTAGTGTAATAAGCAGGATGATGAGACAGGACATCATCTCATTGTGGGCTCATCCAGTCTTACACAGTCTTTAGTGTGTGTATAAAAACCCAAGCTGTCAGGATCATCACAGGAATATTCATAATCGAACAGTAACGCACACTGACAACAAACTGGCAGAAATCACTGAACATACAATGAACACTCGGAAGCAAAGACATCAGGGCTTCATGACTCAACAAACACTACAAGGTATAAAGAAATTAATCTAGTATTAATTCAAAATAAGTGAAGCGAGTGTGGAAGAACTATCATTACCATGGAAACCATGACGTAAAGAGGACTTGGATACATTCAGTCCTTCTTAACTTAAAAAAAAAAAAATCACTGTGTGACAAACGTTTTTGTGGGTTGTGTGATTCAAATGCAGAGTGTAATGTTACTGCTAATATTCTCGCTGCAGCAGTATGAAATTATAGGCTCTTCAATATCAGATTGCACTGGAATACTTATGTTAACCACATGCATACACACATCTCTGAAGATGTTTTTTCCATGCAATCTTACCAAAGACTTCTCAAACCCTGGAAAATCTAGAGAGAGAGAGAGAGAGAGAGAGCGCAGCAGGACAAACTGTCTCACGGATAATCGACTTTAGGACAGGGTGAGCAAATTAGAAAAGAGGGATGGAGAAAGCAGGACAGAGAGAGCGCTAGAGCATGAAAAAGACAAAGGGCATGAGAAAGTGTGTGTGTGTGTATGTGAGAGAGAGAGAGAGAGAGAGAGAGAGAGACTTTCATGCTGTTGTGACCATGTGGTCATCCACACATCACTCACTTCAGCTCAAGAAGTTGAAGCAAAACTTACAGAACCCTTCAGAAGTGTTCCATAAACCATCTTTACTCATGGTTTAATATTGCTAATCCTTACAATATGTTCTAGAATGTTAATCCTACTATGACAGGTTCTGTGATGTTATAAACCCTGTTTTAAAATTTTAATCCAATAGCATGGTCTATAGTGTTTTTTTTATTCCAACACCTTGGCCTTGAATTTTAATCTAATGTCCTGGTCTAGACCTCCAGGCTTGAAGGGTTGGTGTCCGGTATAGTTTGCTGAAACGCAGCTGACTCAACTAATTACCAGGTTCAGTGGGTTTTTATAATGCTTAGCTGTTGGTGAATTACAAACAATTACGGTTCTGCGACCTCCAAGACTGGGGTCGCAGAACCGTGGTCTAGAATGTTAATCCAACATCCTGTGCTAGAATATTATTCCTACAACACAGTCTAGAATGTTATTTTAACATCCTGCTTTTATTATGTTAATCCTTCACTACGATCTACATTTAGGCATTTGGCAGACGCCCTTATCCAGAGGGACTTATTTTAAAAAAAAATTTTTTATCTCATTACACATCTGAGCAGTTGAGGGTTAAGGGCCTTGGCTCAAGGGCCCAACAGTGGCAACTCGGTGGTCATGGGGTTTGAACCTGGGACCTTCTGAACCGCAGTCCAATGCCTCAACCACCGAGTTACCCCTGACCCGGTAACATTCTAATCTAGAATGTTAATCCAATATCCTTTGCTAGAATGTTAATCCTACTACATGGCCTAGAAAAGTTAATCCAACATCCTGGTCTAGGAATGTTAATCCAACATCCTGGTCCAGAATGCTTTAGAATGTCCTTGACATGTCTCAGACAGCTTTTCTGTCTACTGAGAATGAGTTTTACTGAAGCTTCTACAACCTCATCTAGAAAAATACACCCATGCTGTGGTAGAAACTCAGATTGGCCTGATAAATGCTGAAGATAACAGTATATGAGTCACGACCACCCCGACCATTTACTAGATCACACTCCAAGGCTCTCGGACCACAAATCTAATCTTCACCTGAGGACTCGATACACTTTCGCTGAGATGTATTTTATGATACCACTTTAGATCCTTCCCTTCAAAAGTTAGTTTGTTTTTCCTTAAAGCCGTTTGACTTTTCTTTTGTCCTTAAATTGCCAACACGTCCTTAAATAAATAATAAAATTTAGTATATTCATGGGAAGTGCACACACAAATGGGTAACAAATTAGAGAAAATGCTGTATAAAGCATGTCAGAAAGGTGTTGGACCTCTGAGAGCCACCAGAAGTTTTAATGTTTGCTGCACAACTGAATCTCACCACCCTTTTTTCCATATAAAGTATTTTTCAGTGTTTTGATGATGGTGGTCGTGATGGAGAGCATCGTTACTCCAATCTTCTAAGTTCTGGCTATTCCCAGACCAAAGCTTTATGACTTGTGTCATTTTTTTCCTTGTCAAACTATTCAGTAAACCTTGTGTGGGGGCGGAGTCATCTCGGAGAGGTCAAAACCAGTGAAACAAAGTTTTTTGTTTTAATATTTTTTTTTCAACCGTATTTATGTGAATACACATAAAACAAACAGTTTGTAATGAAATGTGGACTCCTGCATATATATATATATATAAATCTCTGTGGAAAAGCACAGCAAAGCACTCTGGGACTTAAAGTCATACTGGTACAAGTGCACTATAACACTCAAAAATGTTGCATGCTCACACCACATGGGTCATGGGGCATCTGAGTCTAATGATCTGGCTCAAAGGAGAAAGTTTAGCCACTGGCAGGGCAGTGCACCGCTGCTGTGCCTAATAAATCCTCATTTGGCCCGGCTTCATTAGTTATTACCGAAGGCTCTGCTGATGGTTCCTGGCAGAATTCTCCTGGCACAAAAGACCCAGTAAACGAATGCACACACTTAACTAGATGCAGCTGACTGGCATTTGTTTAAAGACAGAAACAGATTTTGGCCTTTAAACAAAAGAGAAACGCAATGTTAAGCTTATGTTGGCAGCCTGGGGTTTCGCTTCCCACACACATATTAGAAATCCTGCAGGATGTGCAGTGAGCATCCAAAAAAATTTTAATCAGATCATAATATCATACTAATCTGTGCAGAAGAGTTCTGTATCTGTGCAGGTTCCAAACACTAGAAGTGAACAACATGACAAGGCATATTTCTCCCTGAGCTACCTTCACTGAGGAAAAATGGAGGTGACAGTCGACTGCCAATAATCCAATCAGTGGTAATAACCCAGTCTGAAGAGAGATGGATAGAGAGAGAGAGAGAGAGAGAGATCAATGGGGAAAAAATTGGAGAAACTGCAAAAAAAGAATAAAAGATAAGTTTTGATGTGAATGGAGAGAAGAAACATAAAGGAAAGGAAGGAAAAGAAAGACAATATAGCAAATAAAAATTAAGAACAGCAAGCAAAAATAAAATGTGAGTAACAAATGAAAGAATGAGAAAGAAAAAGAAATTGAAAGAAGAAGCAAAGTGAAGAAAGCCTGTCTGATTCATCATGTACAGCAGTAAAAGACCTTGGTGTGATTATTGATTCTTTCATTTTAAGCTCATGTAGATAATATTACAAGGATAGCATTCTTGCCAAGATATGAAATATTGGTGTCACTACATGATGGTCTACTATAATGCCTAACTGTCTGGATGTTTCACAAGATCCAAAAACAATAAAGATAGTGGGAAGAGAAACCGGTTCAGTAATTTATCGTGATTGTGTGGCAATTCACGTATTGTCAAACAGACTCCAAATATAATTTTTTTTTTAAAACTATTTTTAATTTATACATGTTTGCATTGCAATTTATATATGTGAAACATTGCAATTCCTCTACAATCCTACAGGTAAACTAAACTATTCACACATTGGCAGGCAGTGTTGGGAGGAGCGAATTATTTTTTTTAAAGAACTTTTTTTTTTTTTTTAATAAAATCTATCTATCTGTCATCACCCAAATGAGGATGGGTTCCCTGCTGAGTCTGGTTCCTCTCAAGGTTTCTTCCTATTGGTATCTTGGGGAGATTTTTTTGCCAACTTTGTCACAATAGAACATCAATGGCTCAGTGGTAGTTTTCTCGCCTACCAAGCAGGAGGCCCGAGTTCGATTCCCACCCAGTGTCCAAACCCCAGCCAGTGGATGCAGTGTCGGTCCTAAGCCCGGATAAAAATGCAACGGTTGCTCCAGGCGTAAAACTTGTGCCAAGTCGTTGTGCAGATCAACTAATGATGTCCACTGTGGCGATGAGCAGCTGAAAGACTAACGACGACATATTTCCTCACACTTTCAAATTTTATTTCCATATTTTTTTCTGTAAAGCTGCTTTGGGACAATTCCCACACTTAAATGCATTATATAAAGAAAAAAAAAAGAATTGAAAGAAAGGAAAAGGAACGAAGGAAGAAATCAAGGAAAAAGAGGGAAAAACTAAATGGAAGAGGGGGGAGGAAAAGAAAAAGATGTCAAAGCAAAGGAAAATTAAAGATAGCAAGGAATAAGTGTGAGTAGAAAGAAAAAGAAAGAAAGAAAGAACTGTGTGTTAAAGAAGAAAGAACGGGAAGGAAGGAAAAAAAATGGAAAAAAGAGAAATTAAATAAAGAAAAAAGGATAAGAACAGCAAGCAGGACTTTTAGGAAGCAAAAAGAAAAAGAAATAAAGAAAGAAAGACTGTTGTATGAGAGTTAGTGAATGTGTGTGCGCGTGCACAGTTGGGTTGCCATACGCTTAGTTTTCACATCCGATTTGTCAGCAGCCCTTAATAAATCACAATGAATCAGCACAAAGTCAGTGACCCATTGTCCATCAGCAAGGAGCCATCTCTCCTTCCCTTACACACACACACACACACACACACACACACACACACACACACACACACACACACACACAAGATACAGCAAAGTAAAGCTGAAGCTATGGAGACAAGGCGAGCTTTGTCAGCTTTGTCTGTGTAGTGAAAGCGGTAACTGTCAGAGGTTCAATCGCTACTGACGGAGCAATAAGAAAAAAGACTCGGTGCAAACAGAAGAACATACGAGTGTTTTACAATTCCCTCTGTGCGCTAATGTGTACCATGTGACACACGCTATACAGAGAAACAACCGTCGAGAACGGATGACTTGTCTCGGTGAAAAACCTAATGAAGGTGGATGAGGGACAAAAAAAATATATTAATATCCCTTTTAGGAAAGACTGATGGAGGGACAAATGGAACGACTGCACATGCATGAATATACCAACACACACAAACACACATACACTTAAACACAAGCACAAAGACTGAGTGAAACAACATCAAGAAGGTAAGACGTTTTCACCTGGAACGTCGTCAATCAAGGCGTCTGGTGAGATCCAAGTGCAGCACGGGGGGGACACACACACAAAAAAACATTTTAGACTTTGTCAGTCAATGTCTTGGCAGTAGTTTGGGATTCGATACATAAGCATGCACATCAAGCTGTCGTAAAAGCATGCGGTCAGAAATGAGGATTAATCAAAATGTCAAAAACATAAAAAAAAATAATAAGTTTGAATCCATTCAAATGCATTCAGTCTGGTCCCTTCACACACAGCAGCAAGAAAGCCTCGGATCTAATCATCTCAGAGCTGTAACCCCTCCGTGAACTCTCCTGTGTGGGGTTTTACACTCCTAACTGGAGGTCAGGACACCTGGAACAATGTGCACTCTGAGACCAGGACAAAGGGAGTGAAGAAACTACACCAGGGTCCAGTTTAATAAAAAATCCACCACATTTTCATTTTCCTGGTTTAAACCTGGCAGTGCACAGAGCTGCAGCTAACATCTGTAAAAGTCAAACAATCTTTTAGAAAGCTCTGGATAAGCAATTAACTGAAACAAGAGAACAGTTATCTGTAAATGCATAGCCATTAATCACCAGCTGTAAATTTGAATTCTGTTTTGATTCACATTAGTGCTGCGGACTACATACCACCATACACTCTCACCTGATCGGGAGAATCAACTGATCATACATTCGTCCAATCGTCTCCTCACTGCATTAATTGGACCAGAAAGTCTGATTGATATCTTCAGATTTTGTTTTTCTCTCAAAATCTATGAAATCTCTTTGCTTTCTCTCTATGACCTTCTTTCAGGCTGCAATCAGAGCATCTGCTACAGCTGTGATTATTCAAATAAAAAAAAAATCTAGGGTCTGTGAATTATGGAAAAAAAAAAGTTCCCCTTCCAACCGCGATTACCAAATACTTTGCATCTGGTTCATATCCATCAGCTGATGATCTCTGTTATACAGTTTTAAGCTACATCACTGATACCGGAGATCTAAACACAGCGACACCACCAGGTGAGACTGAGGAGGAGGAGGAGCTTCTTCCCGCAGGTAATATGGTTTCTCGATCAGAACGCCACACAGGACTAAACCATATTTTGCACATTTATGGACATTATGGACACTTATAGACATTGCATCTATACATTTATGCATATTTGCACACTCCCCAAACATTTCTATTTAAATTCTATTTCACAACAAAAGTTTTCTTTATTTTCTATATTTGTACAGCAAAAGTTTCTCTCATATTTGTTCTTATCCTCTATAGCTATATTTTCCATAGCAAAAAAAATTCTATATGTTATTTCTTATTTTATTCCTAATTAATAATCTTTTTTTAAGGTCATGGGCGGTCGTATAAGCATTTCACTGCATATCGTACTGTATGACTGTGTATGTGACAGATAAAATTTTAATTTGAGGTGTACATCCCCAGGCTAATAGTGTACTATAGCAATAAATAAATGTTACTATAGCAACCTGTATAAGTTTGCAGCATAATTTTACAGTGTACAATATATATGTATATGCTGTAAACTTGTACAGGTTGCTATAGTAACCTGTGATAGCTTTCCTCTGTTGTACATTCTGATATTCTTTTCTGCTCATTATGTTTGTAATGTGTGATTATTTGACTAAAAATCACAGCCTCCCTGTCAGCATGAAGTCGTCAGATCGATCTGGATGGTTTTTGTTATCCTCACCGATCTGTATAATCTCTGCCTGAGGAGAGCAGGAATGCTTAATCCAGCCCACATGTAGAGCGACTTACATTTAACTCTATCATCTGAGCAGTTACGGGTTAAGATACCCAACAGTAACAATGTGGTAGTGCTGGGGTATGAACCTGTGACCTTCTGATCAGTAGTCCAACTCCTTAACCACTTGAACTACCCCGTACTGTTCCTCGTTCGAAGACACCAAGATGAAATTTTCCCCATTCTGATGATTAAGATGTTAATATACTGTATAACTAAAACTCTTGACGACCTGTATCTGTATGATTTTATGCATAATGCTGCTGCCACATGAACGGCTGACTGGATATAGCTGCATGAATGAGTCTGGTGTACAGATGTTACAATTAGTGCTGAGTATTTACTTATGTAAATTCACATACTCTATCAACAAAGCAGAACAAATTGGATCTGGGGAAGTAAAAAAAACTAAATAAATTGTGAATCAACTGTATAAATTACGGCTATGTTTAAGAGTGCACCAAGAGAGTATTTACTCACACACGGTGACTAATTTAAACAGCTGTGTGGCAGTAAGAAAATCACTAATCAGGAAAAAAAAAAAAAAGAGGACGGACGTTAACCCTGTTGAAAGTCTTCAGGATGTGCAGGAGACAGCTTTATGAAGTGTTTAGACTCTGCTGTCATCACCATAAGATCTTGGCCATGCAACTCTAATTAATAAAACTCTGGACTGAAATAAATGTTGTGACATGACATAAGGTTGTTGACACAATGCCACAGCAAATATGCACTTCAGTCTAAAGGCGGTACAACGACATTTATGTCTGCACCTTATTGTTTTGTCCAGGCAGTACAAATCAAAATGTACTGTGATTTACAATAAAATAATATCCTTCAGGTATTTATCAGTTCACTCTTGAATTTTTTTTTGCTTGTTTTGTTCTTATGCAACATATAATGGTACGTCAGTAGCCAAGTAAAGAAAGAAATGACCAACTTGCTAACTTAACCAGCATGTGCATGCACTAATATTACATGATCTGTTCGTGTTTCTGTTACATTAGCTCCTGCAGCTACTAGGCAAGTTTGATTAATTTTAAATCGTTTGATATTCAGACATTTGGCATAACTTTCTGCCTTAAAGTGAGAAATTTGTATTCTAGAGGCAACCTGTGTCACGTCACTCGCCTCGGCGTAAAGCTCATGCAGAGATTTAGTTTTCTAAAGAGTGAGTTTGCCACCAGCTGCAGATAAAAATAAATAAATTTAAAAAAAAATGACTTGAGATGCTTCCTTGTGTGCGCCATCGCCATTAGATAAAACTTATCACAACGGCTGGCAATTTCCTGAGTGGGCAGAACTAAACCATGGGGCTTTTGAAAGCCACGGCAGAGATTCTTGACTCACTACGCAGTGGCGCACAGCGGTTTTAAATCAAATTCCTATTGGTGTGGAAGAAAAAGTAAAAAAGACAGATAAGGACAGACAGGAGTGTTGCCCTGTCACAGAAAATTCACTTCCGCGAGCTTTCCAAATGTCAGCGCTAAAGCTCTCGGCAGACGCCCACGCCGAGAAACCACAACAGATCTATCCATCAGAGCTTATGGATAAATTGCCCATAAGAGCTGTCAGCCTCGGCAAAGCTTCTATCATCCTCCCACTGGCTCGCTCCTTTACTCTTCCCATGGCACATGCTTTTAACTCCCTATTCATTTCGCTCCAACAATGACATATGACGGTGAAGACAACAGGAAACTCGATTCTGAAGCTCGTGGGAATTGGCATCTATGTTCCAGACGCACATTTAACAGTAAATAGCTATAGAATTATGAGCAGTAATTCTGAAAACCAGTCGTCTGCTGCGGCATTTTATTGGCAGATTTGTTTCCGTATTTATACTCAATTCTGTGTTCTAAACGGAAAGCCAAAAGCAATCGGTAACGTACAACGGCAAATAGCAGAGCTAAGGTATAAAGACGTGGGACCGAAGACCCATCACGGAGGAACGTGTAGACAGAGGGAGTGAGATGTGCTGGTGGGAATTAACAGAGATCAAGAATGCTGTTACTGATTCAGTGTTTGATTAGACCTTTCGCAAAGAGCGAGATTATAAAAAGTGACTGTATGAATAAGAATGCGACTAAGCGGATTAGAAATCTGTTTAAGTTTGAAATTAAAAATGTAATTCTGCAGTCTCAAGGAAAAAAAAAACAAAGAAACGCGGCTCTGTGATGTACAGCCGGGAGTGGATGATGCTGTTATACACATCACACGACTGACATCATTGTGAGAATAACAGACAAGTAAGGAGAAATATTGGTATCGCAAACTAATAATACGTATGGACGTACCTGCCAAGCTGTCCGGACGTGGCACCATCCTCTCATAGATCTCGTACGAGTGTGTGCTGTAGGGATCGGAGCCCTCGTGCAGCAGCGTCCTCGGCAGTGTCGACCCATAATGCTGTGGCACGGCCGTCATCCCTGTTGGCACCGGAGACGAACCCGATGCTGCTTGACCTTCGTCCCCCGCCCCGCCGAGCGGCGAGCCCAGACGTGCGGAGTAGGGCGAGGTGGTGCGGCTGGCGCTCATGCCCAAGCCCACCCTGCGGAGGGTGGAGGGCGAGTTCCTTTGTGCGGAGAACGGAGAGCTGGCCCGCTGGGAGTTGGGCAGGGTGCTGGTGGAGAAGATGCTGGGCAGGGGCTTGGGCTCGGTCACGATGGGTGACCCGTAGCCGCTGCCTGGAGACGCCCGCAGAGACCCACGTGAGGGAGAGATGCCAGTGCTGTAGGCTGGTGACTGTGTCCTGGATGGCACCGAGCAGACACGCCTCATGGCCCGTCCTGGGATCGCGACACCGACGGCTCCTGTCATCTGGCACACGGGGCAGAGAAAAGACGGCATTGTTTACAGCGGCGCAGTGTCAAAGAGACCATAAGTTAACAGTCAGGGTCTGTTTAACGTGCAGTAACATCATGAACATGTCGTAGATACTAATGATCTAGCTAACTATATGCCAATGTCCAAGCTCTTGTTTGTGACAAGTGTACTGAAAAGTTTTAAGCACTTCTAGTTAGTAACAATTTGCTTTTCTGTCTGGATCCCCAACATTCCAAAGCACAGAGCCTGGCCTCGTGAGAACTGCTAATGACCTCCCCTTGTCTGCAGAGCCTTAGCATCATCATGATCCAAGCACTGCGTTTGATAATATCTCACCTGACGTTGTTACTGCACAACTCTCAGCCTCAGGGATGACAGATTTAGCCCTCCGCCTGCTTTCCTTCCTATCACTCCAACAGACATTTCATTATCATCAACAAACACAAATCAGCAGGGTCCCTCAGGGATCTATATTCGGTCTACTTCTTTTCGTAACCTACATTCTCCCTCTTGGATAAATGAGTCACTGTCAGAGCCTTAGTCCTCGCTGTAGGCTGAATAACAAATAACACGCACCACAACGCCCGTCTTTATTAGCCTGTATACATAAATAAGCTCAAGTCTGGGACGCCACCTAATTACATTAAAATCAATTGAGATAAATCAGGTCTTTAATGCAAGTATTTACATTGGTTAGGTTATTGTTAGACCACTAACGATACTGGAACCTTGCCATCAGATTTGATTTCTTATTTCGTGGAATCCCACATTTCTCCCAGGCATGCTTTCACCTCTGCAATGCTTAACTTGAGGAATGTTCTAAGCCCAGTCCAAGGGTACTCAAACTTAATATTCAAAGGTCCGAACCTGATTTCTATTCAAGGTCAAAGGTCTCGAATGATCGGTGATAAGCAAATAACTTACACTCAGACCTAGTGGAAAAATGCAATTATTTGACTGCAATCAGATGCTTAACTACGCCAAAGCAACTTACATTCAAGTGCCAGAAAGATTCTACTAACATTGTTGGTGCAAAAGTAATGGCGCTGCTTGTCTGCAAATTGTTGCTGGTGAACCTAACCAGCTCCAAATCTTAACATTAAAAAAATGTTTTTCTTCTTTTTTGTTTAACAGCGGCTGAAACCCAGTATGTTAAATTACCGTCAACGGTAATGCTCATTCTCCCTCATCTTCCAGGGTGCTCAAAGCCCATTTTCCAGACTGGTCTTTCCCAAAAAAAAAAAAAAAAAAAAAATCTGATCTCGTCTTGTCTTGTTTTTCCACACACTCCATCCTCTCCACATGTTTCCTCTCTGCAACTCTGGTTGGAATCCTGTACGTTGCATCACTGGCACCTAGAGATCTCTTTCTCCCTCATCGTCCCCCTAATCTAAACAACTTTTAACAATGTCTTCGAACTCTCCCTAGTTTTTGGAGCCTCTCCTGTACAGTATATACATTCTTTCCTGCATGAGAGCTGTACATATTCGACAGTCTCACTTTCATGGCAGTCCTGTCGGGTGCTTACTTACTACAAGTAAAGTGATATTAAGGTTGCTGTGTCCAGTTGTTATTTTGCTAATTAATACTTCCTCTTTTAGTCCCCCTCCCCCTCCTTATCACAGATACTCTGTGTTAAATGCGAATGGCTCACTTTTGGTTCATTATCCCACTTTTCATTGTTTTGCCGTTCTCCACACTATTCTTTCCATTCTGACTTTAATAATTTGATATCGACCTCAACATTTACTTTTTTGGTTGCTTCTTTTGCCAGCTCATCCACTCTTAGACTTTCCCACAGGAAATAGAGACATTTCTTTCCCTGGTCTGACTACTCTTTGGTTAGCTAACAAGATCTCATACATAAGATCCTTGTGACTCCTGGCTGCACCTGTACTAATGTTTGCAAGTGCTGCTTCTGAGTCTCTCAGAAATTACTCAACTTTATCTTCCGGTAACTAAACTGCTGAGCAAATTCAAACACCATTAGTTTAGAGGTGAAAAGTATAGTTTTAGAAGAAGAGAGAAAAATCTTCATTGACTGATTTTTATGCCTAAAACAACCTAAATGAGCAAAGTATCTATATTTTTTCATGCCTAAAAAAAACTAATTAAACAAAATGACTTTAAAGGAGCTGTTCTAGGGAGCTGTTCACATCTAAAAGAATCGCATCTAAAGACGTGAAAAACGCAATCCTCCTTTCCAAAGCACACGTGAGCTTGCGATCCAGTGGCGTCTGCTGTTGCTAAGCAACCACGAGCAGCGTGCAGCATGACGACATGTATATGGATTTCTCCAGCACTGAAAATCCCTTGCAGGAGCTCTGCTGATGGACTGATTTGTGGAGAAGCTGGGAGGGAAAAAACGAGTTTGAACACCCAGAGCATTTCAGCAGCTGATCCAGGAGGACCCAAAAGTGTGAAGCTGTTGATTGGTTGATTCTTGTCACGTGATCTGTGGTACGCCTGCCACATTGTGAAAAGTTGAGATTTGAGCGCACAATGTGACGCGACATGTGCACGGCCCCTAGGACAGTCAAAAGACACAGCAGCATAGTCAGATAAATACCGCTGTCTGTCTTCAATTAGTTGTCACAAACATGATGTGGTCTCTAGACTGAGACAATGACCTCTTCTTTGAAAATATGGATCGTGACATCCTCACCGCACACGGGATGTGATATTACACTGAATCAAGACGCTGAGGTCTCGTCCTTTCCATGGCTGCAGAACAGAACATGACCTCCTGTTAGCTGATGGATAACTCGCTAATTTTGAATGAGTGTATGTATGTATGTGTGTGTATACAGTGGCTTGCAAAAGTATTCGGCCCCCTTGAACTTTTCCACATTCTATCACATTACAGCCACAAACATGAATCAATTTCATTGGAATTCCACGTGAAAGACCAATACAAAGTGGTGTACATGTGAGAAGTGGAACGAAAATCATAC
>JAOTRS010000047.1:22092927-22109624 GCA_028565755.1 Dinotopterus cunningtoni | reverse complement strand
ACCATCAATATAAATATGGGTGATCATTGCAAGAATCAAGCAAGAGCTTCATGGGGGTGTGTGTGTGTGTGTGTGTGTGTGTGTGTGTGTGTGTGTGTGTGTGTGTGTGCGCGCGCATTCAAGCATACTTAAAAAAAAAAAAACCCTTTACAGACCCATCACTCCGTCCAACTGTACCCAACAGAGCTCGAGGGCGTAATGAGAGTGTGAGTGTGTGTGTGTGTGTGTGCCTGAGGGTACAGAAATTAACTCACACATTTCGGGAAAGCCTCCCCCCAAATCTCTCGCATTTACCCTGGGGTCTGTGTGGATTTACACAAGTGGGAGCATGGAAAGCGTGCTAGGACATGTTACATGCAAAAACAAACTGTCCACGGTGCTAAACAACACACATACATTTACTAAATCATTTAAATATAGTGGATTAGTTAGAAAACAAACAAACAAAAACTTACTGCAGAAGGGCATCTGTTGGTCTGTGGACTAGAGCTACAGTCATGCTGAGTGTGTGCCTGTGTTTGTGTGCCTGTGTTTGTGTGTGTGTGTACTCTACCTGCCACTCGCAGCTCCCGGTGACTCCGCCCCCAGTCGGCATCGTTCCAGCTGATTGGCCACGATCTGTCGCTCCACCTCCAGCTCCCGGGTCAGCCTCTCAAACTGGAGCTCCTACAGGAACACAAGAGAGACAAAAAGACTCGAGACTCGTGTGTATTTTCCTTGACATTCTTCTCTTAAAATGTCCAGCCTCATCACATTTAAACATTCAGCATTTGGCACTGATCATCAGCTGGACGGAGTGTAAAAGCTTGTGCCGTGTTGTGCTTTAATTTAGGAGAAGAAGAGGACAAACGAATAGCTGCTCTGAAATGCTGGGAATTTTCTCCAGCTCTCATCTGAATGATCTCACATGGAGCTAATGGAGCCGACACAAACACACAGGCGCGAGTGTGACTCACACACTTCTGTGATGATTTTAAATAAATAAATAAATAAATAAATAACTAACAAACGTGGTGGATAAACACACAGCGTAAACATTACTTTATCATGAATCATGAGGTAGGTTACAGACGTGTGTTTTCGGTTTTGCTGCTTTGAAGACATCAAGAGCGACAGAGTGAAAAAAAAAGTACTGACACTCAGGACTCGATGGCTGGATTAGTCGTGAATGAAGGAGTTATTTATACACATAATTTTAAGTTTAGTACAGAGTGCATCCCAAAGAGTCTGAATTTATAGTGTGCACTAGGGGGCAGAAAAATCAAAAACCTAGATGAAATTCTAGTGGTTTGCCCTGGAATGAATGATGAAGAAGAATCAAAGCACTGCATGAGATAATACTGATGATCATTATTTATTTTTCAGGTCCTAGATCTGAGAAACTCTTGACCAGACAGGAGTCAGCTTGTGATATAATGCACGGTTTAAAGTTCACCTGATGTACAACATTTTAGGGAACTCATCATCATCATAAACCCAACGAATAGTTTTAGTTACACTACATACGGTGAATTTTGTGCCCACGCTGATAAGAGAAGCTCATTTTTTTCTCCTCTACCTTGCTGCACTTCTCTTTCTGGATGCTTTGACTCAATATAGTTCTTTAAGTCGGATTAAGGGATTAAATCACCGATGTTACTCTTAACGCTTTTGATCAAAGCGAGGAAAATGGTCTTGAAGTTTTGAACATTTCTGAGCGCACAGTCTCCCTGGACACGCCTCTAATCATATAATTTGCCATGTTATTAAAAATACTTTTACGCTAGTCGTTTTTCCTCAGCTTTAGAACAGATTATATGTTTACGGCTAAAATAAATCTACTTATAATTAGTATTAGATTACGTGGTACAACTGCCATGCGAGTCCTTGTATATGAGCTGTAACTATAGAAACGATAACATGTTAGCATGAGCGAATTGAACATTCAAGTTACAGGAGGAACTATTATCCAAGCTGCGCTGTCGCACAAAAATAATGCACAAGAATAATCCCACTCTGGCTTAACTTCAAATATCTCACTGTTCTCATGACCTAATTTGACTTTCTACCTTCGAAAAAAGCAGAAGCAAAAAAAAAAAAAAAAAAAAAAAGGCGTTTCGGTTTCCAAGATAACACAATTGCACTGAACTACAAAGTTTTTTAACGCTTCATCTTCAGGAATGATAAGTTCATTGTTCAGCACATCACTCGAAAACTGGAGGAATACAAACAAAAAAAAAAAAAACTTATTGGTTATCTGGGTACATTATCCCTGATAAAGCCATCAGACACCATCATGTCCTAAGTGATGGAGTAAGAACCCGGGTCAAGGTGCACGATATACACTTGGGTCACTTTGTTCTTTAAGTGCATCCGGACTCCTGTGATCTAAATGGACTTAAGATTGGGCGACACACACTGCAGTGTACTCTCTCGCTGTCACTCTCACACACACATTACAGCCACATGTTTGCAGAATTGGTAATTCCTGAACATACTTACAGCTTAAAAGAAGCACAAAAATTATCAACTTTTACAAGCAAACAGGTTTTTCCACGGAGGACATGAATAAATCACAGCCCTGATCATCACTCGCATCTGTTTTACCCCTGATTTCAATCACAGAAAACAGCATGCACGTGCTCCTCACCTTTCTTCATGTGACCTGACTCGAATTAGCCCTCTTACACTCCACTCGTACGCTCACCTCCCGCTCTCCCGTCTGGCTTTGCTGCGAGCGTGTGAGCATGTGTGAGCATGTGCGAGTGTGCATGAGCGGAAAAGTGCAGCCTGCAGTGTGGTTTATCGCTCCACCCCCATCCCTGTCTTTTCTTTTCTTCCCCTTGTTCATTTACTCTCTCATCCTCTGTTTAATCTCTCCCTGTTGACGCCGATGCTGTGTAGATAGTTTTTTTTTTTTTTTTGGAAATCCAAAACATCTAGTCCAGTTTCCTGGGGAAATACAAAACATTCTCTGTGTCCATTTAGACATTTAGACACACACACACACACACACACACATTTCTGACACACCCCTGGAGGCTCCTGTTCTGACCAGCTACAGATCCATACAAGGGTAAAACCAGACTCAAAACTAACACAGGATCGTGATTACCCCGAAGCCGTAGGAGCTGATCTGTAATAAAAGCGCTGGTCCGGCTAATGTGCCTGTGCTGTCTGCTGTTTAAACTCTGCAACACGTCAAGCATGTTTAAAGACACCAGTGGTGTGTGTGTGGAGTTTGCATGTTCTTCTGCATGCTTGGTGGGTTTCCTCCCACATTGTCCCAAGACGTGTGTTGTAGACTGATTGGCATTTTCAAACTGCCCGTAGTGTGAGACTTGTATAGACAATGGATGGATACGGTTTATCTACAGCCTTGTTTCTTGCTTGTAATGCTTTATATTATAAGAATATTACGAGACTATTTAAAACTTGGCACAGTGGCAGCTTAGTAACACTGTGGTCTCGCGCCTGCAGGGTATTTTCTGGGGGACTCATGGGCAGAGAGTATTGTGGTGAACTGGTACATTAGCATATTGTCTTCCCTCATGTCTCTGTTTTCGTCTGGCTCTCCCTTTTAGTTATGCTGTCTTAATTAGTCCCTGCACAAAATATACAGTCACCTCATCCGATATACCCAACTGTTTCTCTCTCTTTCACTTCAGACCTGTCTGACTCATCCCAGTGGCCCGGTTCTGGTTAGAGATCTCATCACATGGAGGCCCCCGTGTGGTCTGCTTGGGATGTGTGTGGTGACTGAGGACGGTTCCACTTGAACCTGGACTCGGCTCATGCAGACAGCTCAATAGTTCTGGGCTGAAATTCCCACAAACAGTTCTGTATCTGAGCCTCCAATAACGAAAGTGTACTCCATATGAACTTAAACCCCTCTCAGTCATACTGAATCTCCAGTCTCCTAACACACAGTAGGACTGCAGATTAATCCCTAATATCATCTAAATTGGGATGGGTTTCTCTGTTGAGTTTTTTAAGGTTTCTTCCTAGGAAGATAATGGGCGTTGTTAAAATGTAAAATTGTTGAAAGCGCTATATAAATAAAACTGTTAGTAAAACAGCCTGTACAGTTAAGTGAGGTTTGATGAATTTGAAGGACATTTCTGCCTGGATTTAAACGTGACATTTAAAAATGTCAGGTTATAAAAGAGATATGCGTTTCAGATGTCCTCTTGTGACTGAACAGTGTGAGCCAGACGTTAATACCACGCATGAACAAGCCCTCAGTGTGCATTTGGTATCTGAAGGCAGTGGCTGAGCTGCATTATTGAAAGATGTATCGCATGCAGCGTTTAAGCGGTGACTGGAATCTCATGATGCACATGAGGATGGAGAAAATGAGTGAAACCAAAACTTCCTATACCCGGGTCTGAAACATTTAGCCTGGTTTGGCCTCCAATACTTTTACATGTAACTTTACTCGACCATTCCAACAGTGTGGTTTATAAAAACATGCAAAACTGTCAGCAGTGAAAAAAAAACTTTTAAAAAGCCTAAATTTACTCGATTTGAGAGCTGACCAGTGTTCAGCTTTGAATAGATCTTGTCACATGGATGCCCCGTGTGTCTCTTTGGGATGCGTCCGGTGTTTTATGGACGGCTTCACTCTACCTAGAAGACGGTTCTGGCCTCGACTGATGTTGACAGCTGTTTCTCTGAGGACTTGACGTGGCCGCAGTTGCTCGATAGTTCAGGTCTGGAATTTTCCACAAGTCTATCTGAGTCTCCAATAACTACCTGGACTCCATATTAACATCAATTAATATCAACTGTTATACTGAACTGGCTGCCACTTAACACACAGTATGAATGCAGATCAAGTCCTGCTCTCTATTTCACCCAAATGAGGATGGGTTCCCTGTTGAGTTTGGTTCCTCTCAAGGTTTCTTCCTATTACCATCTCAGGGAGTTTTTCCTTGTCACTGTCGCCCTCTGCTTGCTCACCAGGGACTGACCATTTTGATTCATACACATTCACATTCCATACAAACTTAAATAATTCCTTTGATTGTGTAAAGCTGATTTGCGACAATGACAATTGTTAAAAGCGCTATACAAATAAAATTGAATTGAATTGAATAGAGATCAAAATGAGCGCCAAAATCCAATCCATAGAATGCTTATTTTGTGTAGAATTTAATTGAGCTATCCTGTTTCCTTGCTATTTAACAAATCATTATGTATGACAGCATAATCAATGGCACAGTAGTAGATTGGTTAACGACCCTGTACTATTTACTACCCAAAAAAAACATCCCATAAATGCTCGGTTAGTTTTGGCATTTAAACCACAGCCCCCCCTCCCCCACCCCTCTACAGCTGCTGTCTTGTTTTCTTGCCACTGGACAGACTGTCTATCCAACACTTTTTTTTTTTTTCCTGACAATCTGAATGGCCAATTTCCTCTGAAACAGTTAAAAGGGGAGCCTTTAAATCTTGGCTGTCTCATGCGCGCTCTTACCAAGCCAGTGGATTTATTTTTTTATGAATAATGGGTCATTTCTCTTTAGGAAATTGTTCAAAATGATGCTTAAAATGGTTCCTATACATCATTCCGGGCCTCCTGAGAGTTTCTCACCCACTCTGCATACGGCCAAGCCAATGAGAAAGCTCTAAGAAACCTCAAAACCACGGTTCTGTATAAAGAATAAAAGCATAACATATTTACATTTTACACTGCAAACATTTAGATACTACACATGTTTTTCATCTGACACACACATTCATTTAGTGTATAGATACGATTTTCTTCTGTATAACTCACTGCAGCTACAGTAATTCCGACATCAGCACGACCGTCTCAAACTAAAGTGTGGAAACGGAGGGTTTGAAGGAGCGGAAGTTATCGTGATGGGGTTTAAGGATGCGAACCCTAATTACAAAGAGAATAAAGAAGTTTAGATGTTTAAGAGCGGTGTATACTAAACAAAACAACTAATTTCACACTCTATGAACAAGATGTGCCAACAAACTCGCACTGTCTGGAGCGCACAGCATCTTTGTGGAATTACACACAGCAGATTGACGACACGCTCCTTTATTCCTCGGTCTCGTTCTAATTCTTCCTCATGTTCAATATCCTGCTCGAGGGAGGTTTATTTGGAGTAACGCACAAACCGAAATCCAATATCAGGAGACCGGCGAGTGTTTTTTTACGCTTAGGAGTAGTCGGTTCGCTCAGCGGCGACTCAGGCAGTTATTTCCCACAATTTTACAAAAGGTGTTGCGCTGATCTTAAAAATAAAAGCGACTGATATGTGGAACTGACAAATAAAGATCTGACAGTGGTGTTTAGAATTGACATAATGTTTGTTTTGTGCCTTGAAAAAATAAACACTACCTACTACAGGTTTGATTGACATTCCTTTCCGTACGGAAGTTCACTAAATAGGGAATAAAATGTGAAGTTTTATACCCTACGTAGTGCACAGTATAGGATTCACCTAATATACTCCACTATAATACAGCTTGTTTTTAAACAGCTTTACAGTTCATCATACTTAACTAATACTTATCCAATTAAAACTCTAAATTAAAACGAATGCTGTATTAGTAAAGTTTATTTTAATTATCTGGCGTTACGGAATAGGAAGCATATGTGTAGCAAACTGTGGGGTCTTTACTATCTTCATAATGAGTCATAAAGTGTCAAAGTACTCCTTGGGTATTTTGCACGAACAGTGAGAGGATATTGTCTCTGGTGTGAGAGTTTGTATACCATCACAATAAAATGTGTTATCATAAATATAAAGCGTGTGAATACAAAGCCTGGATGTTTTTAATCCCGCCGCTTCCTCCTATACCTATATCTAAGATAGTAACGCTGCTCAAAGTTTGAGCAAAGACTGTGGAAGAATGTGAATTCTCAGAGATTAGAGAAGCCCCCGAATGGGAATGTATGAAACAGAGTGTTTACCAGAGCCGTATGGCAACTCTAACGCACCAATCACAGAGTAAAATATGTTCAAACCTAGTGAATAAAAATACCACTGCCTGACTGCAATCAGATGCTTAAACCAAAGCAACTCTACCGTTAGAGCAACACATTACAAGTTCAAGCAAAAAGAAATAGCACTGTTTGCCTGCAAATCGTTGTTTGTGAACTTAAACAGCTCCAACTTTTAATATTAAACATTTTACAGGTTCAAGGTGTAGAAATTTTTACTACAAGAGAAAAATCTTCAATGACTGATTTTCATGCCTAAACAAACTGAATTAGCAAAGTTTATTTGTTTTCATGCCTGAATAAACCGATTAAACAAACTGATCTTAAAGGACAACACAAGACTCTGTAATATCAAAATGATTTTAAAGTAAAAGCTGCATGGTGTCCTGAGAAACAGTTCACATACTGCGTATGAAAACGGAACAATTTTTCCTCGTTTCTGAAGCGCTAAAAACGCCAAAAAAGCCATGCCTTAGTGCACCTTGTCCTTTAAGCCTGAAGAACTCTGAGCTAATCCACTAGGACCGAAGGACTGAAAGATTGAAGCGAATTGGTTTATTGTAGTCACATGATCGGCGGTGCGCGTGTAGCATTCTGAAAAGTTGGGAGATTTTCATCTTGCTGTGATGTATTTAAAATAGCAAAATTGAGCAGGCAAAAAAGGTGTGGTTGCTGAACAGAGACACTGACCTTTTCTTTGAACTTTTGGATTGTGATGTCCTCACCGCACATGGGACATGATCTAGACTGAGTCTCGCGTTTCCGTAGCCAAGGACAGAACATGAGAGCCTGTTAGCCGATAGATAACTCAGTAATTTTGAACAGGCTCCTGCATTTTGTAACTTTGTGATGCAACACCAAACGCACGCTGACTGTCATCGTCGCCATGACAGTGATGTCATAGAGGGAAACTATTACAAAAGTACAAAACTAACAAGTTATTGTTTTTTATTTCAAAGTAGGAAACACACTTTATTAACAGTATTATTGCACTCCTAATACAAGGTGTGGGCTGGGTCAAGACTGACTTGATGTCTGACTTGACTCTATATTGTTATTAATATATATTGTTTTGCTCGGGAGGTGAATTTTATTGTGATCAGAAGCTGTTCTGGTTCTCATACACAGGTTCTGTCCGACTTACGAATGAAGTTCCGTTCTGGGAGCACGTTCGTAAGTCAGATTTGTTCTTATGTCTGACAAAGTGAGTCTTATACGCCTTTGACACGAATATACAATATAAAGCATAGCAATTCACTTTCATAAATTTGTCCGCTTCCCCCACACTGCCATCATGTGACCAAAAACCATAACTGAGCCTAGGGAACAGTAGAAATGTGAAATCTAACAGTGTTGTCTCTGTGCCTTTAAATCAAGAGGGAAATCCCAGACACCATTTTATCTCAGAGCTGTTTTCACTGTATTGGACTGTGAACTCTTGTTTTTTTGAGGATTATCCACTATCAGGACAGCTTCACAACATAGCCATTTTCTATCATTGTGCTCCCAGACTAATTTATTGAAACCGGTGAAAGTGAGGCTGACTCAACCCCCTGCCTTTAATTCTAGTTAATAAAAAGTACCAATAATAAAAAAAATTATTCACATTGCCCACCAGGTCAAACCTTGTCACTTACTGTGAATTTCTGATCATGTTTTATCAAACTTCCAGGTTATTTGTACATGGAAATGTATGTACATTTTTTTTTCAAAAATAATGATTGCACATTTAAGCATAAAGCTTTGACGCATTCAATCCTTACAGAACTAAAACGGAGAAAAGAAAATAACCTGAGTGGTGTTTGTTCTCTGCGCGGATCTGGTATTGGGAGTTTTGACAAAATAATGTTGTGATGAATTATTTTAATATATGACACCTTGAGCCATCCCCATCAGTTGAGGTGTGAATCACGAGGTGAAGTCTATTAATTATTTTTCGTGGGCGTGAGTTCAATGGCTGAATAAAAATGGAGTTTAATGGACGACTATTGGAGCGGCTCAACCTCGTCTTCTAGCTACAGTATAATCAGTCATCACTCTTCACTGGAGTAATCAGTTCTATTGTAGATACATAATTATTGATAAAATGAAGCAGGTTAGATTGCTAGTGTGTGTATGTGCATATGCACACCAGGCTACAATGCCCCCACTTCCTTTATCCCAGTTTTGCCAACAGGAAGTAGCAGTGCCCTCCCTCCAGCTTTCCATCTGCCCCTATGGAGTAGTGACCATTGCCATACTGTAATGACCACCATGCACAAAATCATCCATGTCACAAACACACACACTCGAGCTAATGTAGCTAATCAAGTAGAATTATCTAGTACATTATTTATCTCATTAATAACATTTGTCCATTAAAGGTTTTATGAAGTAGCAGATTTAAATCAAACATCAGTCCTGTCAAGGCAATTCTGATGTTTATGACTTCGTTCTCTGAGCCGCAGCTCCCACCTCCTGAGCTTAAAGCTTGCACAGAATGACGTCAAACTGTGTGCTGATAAAGAAAGAGATCTGGCTTTGAAATAGAGCCTTGACTATTTTTAGCTGTTGTACTTTAATCCATTGTCATAGATAACAGTGCGTCAGAAACCCCAGGACCACAGCTGTCGGAGACACTGAACACCTCTGCATAATTAGATTCCGTTCGAGTGTGTGATTTAGCGGCACAGTGCTAAACCGGACGCTCGCTAGAAGTCTCCATAACTTTAGTTTAGCATTTTTTACGTTAGCCATGTACTCCTCCACCCCTTTGGCATACAGATACCCCGGAGACTGTGCCCAATTTCGAACCAGTTCTTTGTTTTTAGACAGTCAAAGCATCGGCCCAGAACAGAAAAAAATTAAAAAACACTTTCGGGACCAACACTTTGCTGGCTAGAACAAAGAGCCGCGCTTACGTCAAGGACTGGGGGCGGGATTATCTTGGCCAAATAAAAATTTGTGACCGCTATAAAAAAAAAAGCTCAAATGCTTTCTAGTAATGATAAAGCCAGGAGAACTGCTCGCAAAGCCATGCTGAAGTTTGTTATTGTAGTTATTGTTGTTGTGCTTGCTGCTAGCATTTTTCTTTTGCCGCTAGCACTGCTAGTGAAAGAAAGTAGAGACGTACACGGACGTATACGGTGATGTGGAAAAAACAAAGCCAGTTCCTTTGGACGTTCGCTATTGCGCTGGCTCTGAAGCAGCACAAGAACGAGCACCTGGTTCACTTTGGTGGAAAAGGGTTAAGAGCATCTGAGTTTTGTTCTCGTATGCTTTTCTGGCTGTAACCTGGACAAAACGATGAAAGTTGCAATCTCTCCAGACTTCAAGTGATTTCACAAAAGGGAACACAAACGTTTAAGCACTGCGGCACATTCACCATTCTGAAGCAAAGTAGTGAGGGTTCGATTTCCCCCTCGGATCTGCGTGCGTGAAGTTTGGACATGGAGGAAACCCACCAAGCACAGGGAGAACATGATTAGGCTAATCAGCATTCCTGAATTGCCTGTAGTGTGTGTGTAGTGTAGTGCACGCTTTGGGATGGATTAGCACCCTGTCCACCTCGTGTTGCAAGTGTCCTTGGATAGACTGCAGGTCCCCTGCGACTGTATGAAGGATAAAGCGGTCTAGAAGACGAATGAATAGAGAAAAAGGTCTGTGGTTTGTTTGTTGCCAAGTCAGTCAAAAGCCCTTCTTGTGTGAACACTGGTGGTTCTACACTTATTGACTAAACATGGCAAACTCTGTACCTAGTAAAGCTTCTGAGTCAAACACACACTAACACATCATGGGTGATGGTGTATATTTATGATTAAGGGCATAAAGATTGTAGGGAAAATGCCTTTTTGAGGAATAGTAAAAAACAAACAATAAAAAAAAAATCACCTTCATGTCTGTAAATGAATAAAATAATAAGACGAGGCACGGGGTTGGTGTGAGCCTCTAGGCATTTACAGCGGTGCACTGCAAGTGTCAGTTTTACTACGAAATCTTTATTTAAACATCCCGAGGCTTTATCTGTGTAAAATAGCACAGGCGGTTTTTTAATCAGCAACCAAGTGTGGGAAACGAGAGAGAAGAGTTTCCACACAGGACCCAATCGCATTACTCACACGTACTCTGGATTCATTTAGCAAGATTTACAGCTTACATTTCAGGTGTATAATTAGCCAAATCAGTCTCAGCCTAATCAGTCGCCATGCTAGTGTTGGAGGCTGAGTAATTTAGTGTACCACGCGCATGTGCAAATGATTTGTGTGTGTGTAATCTATTTGAAGCACTAGTGGATTTTTGCAAATGTGTGCTTTTATTTGTGCGTGAGCTGATCACTGTAGTCAGCTCTTACAGTCGAGACAGAGTGTCCCGCTGTCCCTTCACTTGTCTCTTTGTTGGATCACTATAGGCATCGGCAAGAGAAACCTTTAAGCATGTAACTCACCGATTCAATTCTGACAGAGGTGTGTATGAGTATACGTGGCGGTTGATCAGTTTTCATGAGTGATGCTTTACCTACACGCTCTCAAAGAACTGAGACAAGAACACGAATATACTAGTAAACTAAACTAAAGTGCTTCTCCTTCAAATTTACATTACGGCATTCGGCAGACTTACCCAGAGCGACTTACATTTTTTAACATCTCTTTATACGTCTGAGCAGTTAAGGTTTAAGGGTCTTGCTCAAGGGCCCAACAGGGACAACATGATGGTGGCGGTGGGGTTTGAACCTCAGACCTTCCCATCATTAGTCCAATGTCTTAACCATTGAGCTACCCCTGGAGGAGCAATGCAAGTCCTGAGTGCTTATCACTAATCTTATCCCATCTTGTATAAATGAATTCACTCATGAGTGTAGAAGGAGTTTCTCTGGAGTTTTCCCACATCCACATCCACCATTCACATCAGACGACAGCCAAACAAAGAGGGTGAAAACTAACACATGCTTTCTCTGCGACGCGTGAATCCAGCCAGCTGCAGTTTTTACATGACACACTTGGAGGAAAGCGCTGTCCGCCCTCTTCTGCATACATGAACCCACACAAGTCTGTGATTGGCTAATGTTGCTGTGATTGACAGAGTAGCATTATAGAGCATGCAGTCGCGTAAACCCAGAGTTGCACGTTATAGTGGAAAAAGTGGAAACTGGAAAAAAAAGCCGACCTCAACTAAACTTCACTGAACGTCTTTGGGATGAACCGGAGCGCATCCAAGCTTCAAAGAACTTTATTAATCCCAGAGGGAAATTGCTTAATTCCAACATCCAACATCCTCATTAATGCTCGAGTGGAAATCCTTCCTAGAATTCAAAGAGGAGCCTAAATCTGAAACCGGATGTTTAAAAAAAAATTTAAAAAAAAAAAAAGCACATATGGACATTATGGTCAGGTGTCTACAAACATTTGGCTACAAAAAAGGTCAATAAGTTCGGAAAGTTCATTTAGATAAAAGGAAAAGAAAAAACCATGACAGGCTGGATCACAGTGCGACATATAACTACTGCTCATAAAAATTTGGATTGAATTGCAAATTTCTTCTTTTTCCAAACAAACAAACAAACAAAAAACATTTTCACAAACAATTAAAGTTCTGACTGTAATGGAGCGACCAGCACAGTCACCGGATCTGAACCATATTGAGCTGTTGTGGGATCAGTCCACCGTATGGTACGGAGAAACACTATCAAGCCGATCCATCTAGTGGGAGGGAAATGCTCCAGGAAGCACGGGGTGATATCTCATCAGATTATCTTGATAAATATTATCAGATCAGATAAGATCTTGACAGCTAGAATGCCTGTGGTCTGCCAGGCTGTAATTACTGCAAAAGGTGCTGTGGTTTTTTTTTTTGTTGTTAATGAAGGCAAAGTTTGAAGAACACATTCATCATTTCTATCAAAAATCATTATTTCTAACTCTCACAATGTCAGCATGTCTTGTTCTTTTGCTATTCTGTCTATTCAGAATAATTTTGTGTGCGTTTCGTGTTTCGGAAAACAATAAAATGTCTAAGTGATCCCAAACTTTTGAGCGACAGTGTAGCTTGCGGTGTATGTGGAGGAACAGATTGGGAGAAATGTAGAAAAAAAAAATCTGTAGGCACAAGGAACTGAAAATGGTGCTGAATTGTGACGTGACAGCATTTAGAGATGTCAACAGTAATGATCTGCTTATGTGATCGCTGGAACAGCATAAAAAATTCACTTCTGCTAGAGAAACTGGGCATTTGGTTGAGATCCTCCAGCCACTGGCAAGCCCCAGGATAAAAGAGACGTTTGTGTGGAGTGAAGCATTAGTGCAAGAAGTGTTCTGAGTGCTCTAAACCTCTCATTAGGCTCGGAATGAACGGCTTTCATCGCAGCATTGATATGCTAATCAGCGTTCGTCCGCAGACATCATCGCTATGCCATGAGCTACAGCTGTTCCGCTGGGTTAAAGTGGTAATGGCTACGAATGAGCATGAGGCATCTGAAGATCAAGAAGCAGCGGCGCTGATTCGAGGGAAATATGAGAAGCAGCCTCAGTGTGTTGCTACAACCATTCAGACAGGATTGAGACCCGAAGGCACTTTGTCTGACATCCGACGTAAATGCAGTCTGGGTGATTGTGTGCGCACACACACGCCTCTCTGTTACATACTCAGACTATCTCTGGCTTGCAAAGAGGAAATCATGATGAGATTAGCTCGGAGAGCTGCGGAGAACACTGGAGAGAAAATCTGCACAGCTGTCCCAGTCTCACACACGCACGCAAAACATCCTCGAGCTACACAAATTCAGTCCAGACAAGCTGATCCGTTTCTCTCACAGCCTCGGTCCTGCCAGCAAACAAACTCATGGAAGGCCTCCGGTGTCCCGGATCTGACAGCCGAGTAGCAGAGGAGCAGGTGTGGCTCTCAGCCCACCCTGAACAAACCCTGGAGATTGCTGAGCACTGATTACACGCGGTGAGTTGATGTAAATGTTTCACCAGTCGGTCTCAATTAAAAGTCCTCGAGACACCTGTGAGAAGATTCGCATAAATAGGGACACCTAATATCCAGGGTAAGATGTTTTCAGAGCACAGCTTTAATATTTATATTTACTTTACATTTTCAATCGTTTTGCAGTTTGCTCTCGACGCCCGTCTTGATTATGTCCTTGTTGTGCTAATCAGGGTCTTTCTTCAATCCGGTCTCGCTGTGGATTTTCATTGTGTTGTTGAGTGGATACTGATTCATTCTTAAATATAACTTACAAATTGATTATTTTTATTAGATTCATGCTACCATAGTAAAAACGCTGGTCTTGGGCAAAAGTTGTACGGAAATATTTGCATAGTTACAAGAAAGAAACGCTCAGTATGTTCTTACCTGTGCTCTCACCCAGAAAGTACAACATTGCATTCTCATTTGCATTTAGTGACGCCATAAATCTCCATTAAAGGTCATGTGCACCAACAGCTAAGAGCACAAAACAAACACTCAGGGTAAAGGCTAAAAGGCAGAAGTAAATGTTTCTGACAATGAGGTAAAAAGGGCTCAGTTCTATGTCGATAAAAATACTGGTTATGATAATAAACAAAGCATTAAACCTTCCATCAGCTGAGGTGTGTGATTATGTTGGGTCCTCCGTTTATACCCTATGGGGTAAAAAGATACACTGAGCAGAAGATATATCGATTTGCACAAGCTAGTTGCTGTTATATCGTAAGAGCAGTGATTTACTGTGACTTAACCACATTGATAATAATAACCTACTTCTGACTTTAGTATGTAAAGTAAGGCACACAACTTTATCAACTTCTTTCTCTATCAGGTTTAGTTAGCGGATATTTTAAACACGACAAACAGTATGAGCGTATGCATAGTTTGTGAAATCTTCTGCTTAATACATATTGCCTGCGAGCCTGCAATGTATTTTTGACAGTAGAGTCGCGGTTATCAATTCGTATTCATAATGGAGAAACCCCAAGCGTAAAATCGTGCTTCAAATTATTGTTATTTTAGATATTTTTAGTGTTTTTTTGGAATAGTATTCTTACATACGAGACATGCACTACATATTTTATGTATGATTCGACTTTACAAAACAGTATAAAAAGTTTACTACTTTAGGAAACGCCAATTAGCATTTGGGAACGCCAATTAGCGAGGCGACAGCGATAACCAATGCGGCACGGTGACGCCACTGGTGAAGCTAGTTAAGTGAAAATAGCAGCTCTTTCCCAGTACGATGTTGCTGATGTTTGGCCGCTATTGATCATTTACAACTATGGATTTCTTTGTGATGAATAACATACAGTAGCTAGCTAATGTACTTTGTTGTGTCTTGTGCTTGTTTTTCACATGCAGTAGGTAAATAAAATGTTCTAACATTCCCATGATTGCTACTCGTTTCAGTATCAATCTATCAGGAATCTATAAACCAGTACAAAAACAAAGATAAGATCAATATCGATGTATCCCTGTTTAAAATGAGCTCGGCTTTAAGATCGGAGAGCTGCTGGTCAGCATCTGTTACTCGTGTCGTTATGTTTGACACGTTGTACTAACAGTCAACACCGTCAGCCAGACCGCACATGGATTTTGGTATTAAATTATTTCAACGTGTGCGCCGTCGAAATGACAGCGAGCCAAATCGAGGAGGAGAAAAAAAAAAAAAAAGTCACACAGCGACTGGAGCCAAAGTTCACTAAACAGTTGTGTTGCTGCCGTTTATTTTTTTTACAATCGGTAGCGCAATCGAAAGCTTTTCATAGAGTCACTGTCTGGGAGATTTATGACAAAAAGCGAGCTGTAGGTGATCCCATTTTATGCAGCCTTATCCCATCCAAGAGAGTTTATTAGAGCAAAGCTTTCAACTGCATTTGACTATATCGATCATAATACCTCTTAATAAGCTCCGGAGAAGATTGCATGCCACGGCTCTGGGAACCAGAGTGCTACGGTTCGGTGATAATTAGCACTGCGTGTATCGCCGTGAAGAGGCGACGAGTGTGTGTGAGGGACGAGCGATGACATAAATCCCACCGGGCACAAAAGTGTTCCGTCAAACAGACAAGAGGAGGAAACGATAATCAATCCGGCCAAGCAGGATATTTTTCAAAGCTCCTTTTTGAGTCACTATTACAGGAGGATGGATTAGAAAAGAAAAAAGAATTGTAATGGGTGAGAGCTAGAGAGAGAGAGAGAGAGAGAGAAAGAGAGAAAGCTCAGAGGAAAAGAATGAATGCATTGGAAAGCAATAAAGAAAACGTTTTGAGACGGAATATTGATACACGATATACATCAGAGAATTTTCTTTGAAATAGACAGTGTTCAGCCACATTTGAGACGTCATGAGCACTTTTATTAAAACTGACTGAAGATGCGAAGAACGGTTTCATTTCCTGTTTGAAACATGGAAATTAAAAATAAACAAGTTATTTTAAATATAAAGAAAAAAAAAATAGGTCTATCTCTGTGAATGATCCATTAGTTCTTATCAACAATAATAACAGATTGATTAAAAGTTTTATACTGAGGGTGACTGCAGAGTTCCCAGAGTGTTATACAGAGAAATAAATCCATATTGACGGCATGATGAACTGATGCTTGCTTACTTTGTGAGCTGTGAATAGCTTGTGGCGCACTATAACACAATCTTCACGCTGCAGGTTTTATGGCCAATAATGCTGTGCTAAAGAATATTTTACACATTGTATTTTCATCTCAAATTCTTATATATACAGTGGCTTGCAAAAGTATTCGGCCCCCTTGAACTTTTCCACATTTTGTCACATTACAGCCACAAACA
>JAOTRS010000047.1:22039676-22051488 GCA_028565755.1 Dinotopterus cunningtoni | reverse complement strand
AATGTATGCATACTGCTACTTGTGGTTACCCTCAAGGAAAAAAAAAATAACTCGTTGAACTTCTAAAGTATGAGAAGTATGAGGCCACAAGAGTCAAACTCAAGAAAATCAGAAACGATGTATAATACGGCAGAGGCTTTGTGAGATTGTGGGTGAAATATTCCTTTACCCCCCACAACAAACACTGGATACAAATCGGATGGAGCAGCTAGTCAGTAGTATTAGGATTCAGAGTGTTTTTACTATTATCATTATCATTATTATTATTAACAGTTAACAAGTTCAGCGGTGCAGCAAATCTGATAACTGCCCTCAAAATAAGCCTTTACTACTGCCCTCAAACTAAGCTCGTTATAAAACTGAATTATACTTCTATAATTAACATCTGCATGTGCTTCTTGTTAAACAGACTTATCTAGTAAATTCCTAGTGATGAGTGTTGCAAATTCCACATGTTTTTTTCAACACCTTAACAATCAATAGTGGATTAATCATTAATAATTAATGATAAGATGCACAGCTCCCACTCAGTTTCATTTAAACAGTTCTAGCACCACAATCCAGTGCTTCTCGTACACCAATACAGTATATGTGTGGCGGTCTGCCACAGTATCAGGATTGACCTCCTCATATTAATTTCCTATTTGACAACCATCACTATACTGTGACTAGCCCTGAGAAACATACGACAGTTGGGTTTAGATGATGGGCTTACTGAAGGTTTTTTAGAACAACGGTAATCGGTTTCGTCACAGAGCTATTTGTGACAATCGAGATGGCAGAAGTGGAAGCGTTTGTAAGATTGTAAGCATGCGGACTCAATTTGGTGTTCATAAAAGGAATCATAAAGACAGATATTAGCAAGCATGTACGCAGCCTGGGTGGCAAGGACAGCTAAGCTAATGTACAGCTGGGTAGTCGGGGTTACCACTACATGCAACATAAACCTTATCGGTTAACACATTTTTAATCTGTTAAATTCTCAACAGCAATTAATTCACTAACAATTTTATTTAACATCTCCAATGTTCATTTTTAAAGCTGCAGATACCATATTTTTAAACTGATGTGACTTACTACACTGTCCAAATTGATAAATCAAGCCACCAGGATGGCTGTAAAAATTCCTACTCCTATCATCAACCCTCTCAAGCACAATGGTCGTAACAGAGGAAGTAATTTGCTATTCACTAAAAATGGACTACTAATCGTTAAAGAACCCCTTAAGAACACATTCCTGGTAAATCCGCTAAACTACCCAGTATGAATAAGTATGGCCTCAAACAACAACCACTGTAATTCTACACAACCAAAAGTGACCGTCAGTCTGATCAAATTTGAAAAAATCCTAACCAGTCACACTCAAAGAACAAGTAGTGAATATATAGGATTTCTTTTTGCTGTTTTTCATCGTAATGTTTTACATGACGTCATGAAACTCAAGGAGAAAAAGTGGATGTTGAGAAGAAGTGCTGAACTATTCAGCTCTTGTCAGTTCCAGTTAGATCTAAGCTGGCCTCAGTGCACGGATGAACAATCACAGCGATCCGGTACAACAAAAGGGACGAGCGCGAGCACGCACCGCGTTTCTTTTACGCTTAAATCCCGTCATCAATAACAGGATTTGCGCTTTTATATCCGCACACACACACATATGCATGCTGTTCGATCTTCATTTTGGGAAGAGAAAAAGAAAATCCAGCTAACAATAGCATGACAGATATGAGACACAGCGCAGTTAATTGGTGTATAAAATGCAAAAGCGCTGTGGAGCTGAGAAGTACAGCTACGATTAGGAATTTATTGTAAGATATCAAGTTCCTGTCAAAAAATCTTTTATTTGAGCCTCTGGTATGGCTTGAATGTTATGCTCACAAAAATGCTTTTTGTTACAGAAAACAGGCAGAAATATTGTGAAACTAAAAGCCTATAAAGACTTTTCTGTCTTTTTTTTGGGCTGCCCACTGTTGCTCGGCAAATTCCAATGATCAAAGTAGAGGGCATGATGTGTACCATGAGGAGAATTTGTCTCTCTCACACACACACACACACTAGTCATAAGTAAACATACAACAGTTGAAGGGTGGGTTTACCGAAAGTTGTTTTTTTTAAGAACAACTGCAATCAGTTTCACGACAGCTATTTGTGAAGACCAAGATTGCAGAAGTGAAAGTGTTTGTAAGATTATAAGCAGGCTGACTCAATCTGATGTTCATGAAAGAAATCACGGAGACAGTTATTAGCAAGCATGGCTGGGAAGGACAGCTAAGCTAACGTACAGCTGGGTAGTCGAGGTTACCACTACATGCAACATAAACCTAATCGGTTAACACATTTTCAGTGTTAAATTAGACTCATCGTGTTCTTTAACAGGGGCTTATAAATGACCGCATACTGTTGTTCTTATGTCGAGGCATGTCATGATGTACGGCATTGACGTCTTTAAGACCTACAGACCTAAAAATAAACAAACAGTAGTGAGATCACGTTTCAGCACGTGTCGCACAAAAGAAACGCATGCTATGTTCGATGGCTTCATTGAGGTTGTCTAGGATTGGACAGTTGCCAAAATAAGCGGATCTTGTTGCATACTGATATGTGGCGTCTGGCCAGTTACCGAAAGCATAATGGTGGAAAAACATCAACAGCATTAATGTGAACCGCTAGACCACATTACAGTTGGGGTTGGGAGGGGATTACAATAAACACTTTGGCAGTATGTTTTGTACTGTAATCAAACACAAAACAACTTAAAGTAGGAGTTCCAGAGAATTAAAAAATAATAATAAATTCTCCATTACAAGTAATTTGCAAGTAGGGTTCAACTTCGCCTCACAATAAAACTCCAAAAAAAGAAAACCAAAAAAAAAAATAAAATAAATCATTTCACTGTAAAAAAAAAAAAATTATGAATATCAGCTGCATTCTTCTCAGAAATGTCAATTTTAACATGTAATCTATGCATCATTTCAAACTTTAACTAGAACATCATAAAAAAAAATTTGTAATTTAATTAAAAAAATGTAACTCTATAATAAAACAAATAAGACAGGGAATATCTGTCTGAATTTTTATTTTTTTTTAAGATATTGGGTTTGTGTTTTTCATGACCTAAGTAATTTTTTTAGATGTTCCAGTATATTGAAAATTATTACAAGAAATATCCAAGATGAATTTTTATGGTCTGAGCTTATGAAATGTTACTCAGAGTCACATTCAAACGAGTCTCTCTCACCATGCTGACACACGGCACTGAAAAAAGGAAGGAACACAAAAAAAAGGTAAATCTATGGTAATTTTCCCGAAATGTTTAGCCAAAAAAAGCTAAAAATGAACTGCAAGTACACCCTCTTGGTGTGGTTACTCGCAGTTCATTTTTAGCTTTTTTTGGCTGAAGACAGGAAAACTGTCCTTTTTATTTTGTTTCCTTAACTAAGTTGGGCTTCATCAATTTGTCTAATGTAACTTACTTATTGGGATTGTGCTAAAGATTTGTTTAAAATAACCTAAACTGGATGAAAAGGAAAAGAGAAAATCTTGTCATAATTGTTAATTATTTATTGATTGATTCATTTTATTATTATTATTATTATTATTGATTAACATGTTCAACTACAAGGGTGAATCTCCGCATTATCCGCACTATGGCTGTAGAATTTATTGCAATTATTTTTTTAGAAAAGATAAAAATACATCTTTTCTCTACATAATCTCCTTGCTTTTCAATCCACTTTGTCCATCTGTCAACAAGCTTTCATATTCCCTCATTAAATTTTTTAGGCTGAGCTGTGATCCATGAATGCACTTCATCAGTTCTCGTAGGACTGCTTTCAGGGGACCAGACAGACTATAGGGAGGATGTTCTACCACCTCAAAACAAATTTTTTGCAGAGTGTCAACAGTGTGGGCAGAAGTGTGCGGATGTGCATTGTCAACATCACAATGCCCTTGTATATCAATACCCTGCATTTAATCCAAAGGTAAGGCTTCAGCTCTTCACTTTAGCAGCTCAGTGTAACCAGCACTGTTGATTGTTAAACCTTTTTCCTGATAATGTTCCAATACTTTCCCTTAAGAAACCCAGAAAACTGTAAGCATCAATTTTCCTGCTGATGGTTGACTTTTTTCAACTTAGAGTATCAGTTAAAAATTTTCACTGCTCTTCTTTTGTGCAAGTCACAAGTGAGGCATCCATTTTTGCTCGCACTGCAGTTACAAATTAACTGATAACACATTCCCACCTGAACAGCAGTAACTGGGAAGACAGTAGCCTTAAACAGAAAGCGATGTTAAGACAGAGTGGCCAAAAGAAGTTTTAATATAACCAGATTGTTTTAACTCACCCTTGTACATAAAAACAAATCCTGATTTGCAATTATAGTGAAAGGTGATCTAACTCTTTTTCCTCTACGGACACACAAGCACACGCGGACAAACGCACTCACACCTACACGTGCTGTTCAGTCCGTAGATTCTTCAATTCTGCAAATAAACACTAACATCAGTCTCCATTTTCCTAACTCATCCTTGCTAAATTTCTACCAGGGCAATTTCCACATTACACCATCAGATGTGGCAGACAGAGATTAGGTGGAAACAAGTACTCGCTTAACCACTGCCCTGAAGAAGATAACTACTACCTGCATGACATATTATTAAAAGCCATTTAAACCAGTTTATAGTACACACCACCCTAATGCGGTCGAGTTTCCCCTGCATTACCTCACCTCAGTGGCTCATTATCAAGAGGGTGTGTTAGAGAGGAAAACATACAGTGTAGAATAAAGGATCGGATTTGGGAAAGCACTGCTAGAACCAACACAACAGCAAAAATAATCCTCCATACTCTGCAGCTCTCATGAACAATTCAGATGTTTGTAAAGTGGCTTTTGTTTTTTCTGTTCGTCAGCATTTTGCTGCACAGCAGATCAGCCATTACGTCTAACAGCATTCAAGAGGGAATGTCGAGACCGGCTGTTCTCCAAGCCTGCTTCGTTAAACAGCAGTTCTGATTCCTGTGACATTTTCATTTGTTTAAACTCTGAAACGGTCACTGTGACATGATTGTCGGCAGGTCAGACGCCGAGTACTTACATAACGGCACTGAATCTGTAAGATGGATGCTCTACACAATTAAACAATAAAAAGTAATTAATTAAAATTTATTAAAAATTAAACAATGTTATTTAAGAAACAAAAGTATATTTTTGTGATCTGCTGATGTCTGTGGAGAAACACCATTTATGGAGGAATTTTTTCAGTGGGAGTAAGGTTTTCTCCACAAGACATTTGTAAAGGCATTTGTGCTTTCCAGGTTCTCGATAACAAGATATACAGGATATATTTCTTTCCTAACTTTAAGAGAGAGATTGAGGGGATGTGAGGGAATGACTTAACACACTGCCTGGTGAAAAAAAGTCAGGGGTCAAATTATTGAGCTACACCAAGTACCAAAAACAATTAAGGAGATTTGAAATTACTTGAATTGGGTTAAGAACTGTCCAACACATTATTAAAACCTATAAGGACTCTGCTGACCCTTATTACTTTGTGGAAGAAATGTAGTCAGACGCAAATAGTAAATAGAGATCGCTTAAACACTTAGTAAAGATGCATGGAAAAAATTGATAGTAGAAACCAAAGCTATGTTTAATAGTGATAGCAAAAGCACTTACACATGCACAATGTGAGAAGAACTTAAAGGATTGGGGCTAAACTGCTGTCTGTCCATATGATGACCACTTGTTAGCGAAACTAATCAGGGAAAAAAAGCAAACACTTAAATTTGATAGGAAGCGTAAAGATTGAACTTGAGCAATTGAAAAGAATCATGTGGTCTGATGAGTTCAGATTGACTCTATACCAGAGTGATGGGTGTGTCAGGGAAGAAGTGAAGTGCATATCTGTACAAGTTTCTAGAGGCAGTGACATGATCTGGGGTTGCTTCAGTGGCTTAGGCCTAGGCTCAGTAATGTTATGTGGCAATAAAATGATGTCAGCTGATGACCTGAATATAATGAATGATCAGATTCTCACATGTATGGAGTTTTTTTTCTTTCCTGACGGCACAGGCATATTCCAGGATTCAAGTTGTGAAAAACTGAATCAAAGCTAAAGGCGGTCAATGAAATATTGGGGTGTGCGATTGTTTTTAGGCAGTGGAGCAAAAATATAAAATAGCTTTGTTTCACAGATGTTCCACAACATAAATGCATAAAAAGAATATAATGTTGAACAATAGGATAAAAAAATTATATTTTGCAACAATCTGCAAAATCCTGTCTCTTAAAAGGAATAAACTGAACAGCTTTTTTAGATGGACCGTAATATTCCACTAATAATCAAAATAATAGGCCAATCAGAATAGAAATGCACCATGTAAACACCTCAATCAGAGATGTCTAACTCAGTTTGGCCCAATCGGCCAGATTGGAATGGGAGGGCTGGTGTAAACCTTTAATCTGCTCAATAGGAAACTATTAGCCATGACAACACTTGATCTGATTGTTACTCTCGTAAATAAATAAAATTTTTCTCTGCATGTTTGCCCATCCCAGTATTCTGCCCAGCTTCCTAATATAATTGTGATTCGCATTATAAGTAGAATTAGAGCTTGTACGGTCACTTCCACTGGGGCCCTAACTCTCCATTAGCATAGATTATTTCATAAATGACTGTAGTGCTATCATTCCTCATCGGTAAATGTGAGAATGACTCGCTTTCACTGGTCTTTGCATCAACTTGCTCCTGGTCTTTAGTGGAGGAAGGTGCACTATGAAGTTTAGTGCTCTTGATGGGCTGTAAAGGTCTTCTTGCATGTATTTATGTGTCTGCTGTTTAATTAGAAAGAACAGTGGAAATGCAAATGTTATTCCCATGGCATGACCTGGGTCCAACTGGTCACTTTTGCCTATTGGATGAATTATATTTTTTTAAGTTGGAAAAAACTACTTTTTCTGTTATATACTGCTCAAACTAAATAAGGGAACACTTGGTCCCGGTTTAACTTGAACCACATACAACCATATGATGGCATTTTAGTCAAACCTGGGCTAAGTGTTCCCTTAATTCGTTTAAGCAGTATATTTCCCCAAAGACTAAAAACTTCACAGCAGGCAGAACCACTTTGTGCTCTTTTGATTAAACGCTTTGAGCATGTAAACACACCTATTATTGGACCAGCATCTATTTAAATAGTTAGGCAGGAATCTCTAATCAGAAAAATTTAAATCAGATTGAAAAAATATTGTTGTGTAACTGAAGCAAATGACTTTTATTTACACATGGGTTGATGTGATAATGCCTGTTCTCAAACTTATGTTGACTGTTTTCTGATAGCAGGGTACTCTAAAGTGTTTTATTGCTCTTATACCACAGCAGGTCACTATGTAAAATGCACAGCATAGCAACAATAGCAAACCTACTATGGAAGGGAAAGAAATTCTAAAACAAAATCAGTGTGAACACCGATCTCAACAGCTTCGCAGTGAGTTCTGCTATTCTTTACTAGTTATCAACATATAAATCAGTGTTTCGGGTTGGACAGACGTCCGCAATGATGAATAATTTTTCCACTATTTTTAACATCATAAGACAGCTATCTACCTGGGAATGTTTGTGCATGCTGCCTCACAGGGCACTGTAATGCACTCAGGGGAAAGAGCTAGCCACCCTCTTTTGCATACATGTTCGCACAGATATGTGACACCTGATTAGCTAGTGTCGTTGTGATTGATAGAGGAGATAGAGCATGCCCCCTAATCTGACCGGACTGCCATTTTCGCTACCTTGAACTCGTGACTAAAGAGGGCTAACCAATTATCCCGTTTAAAACTCAGAATCTTGTGGGCTGTAATGATGCATTTTGAAAGCTTGCCTTTTATCAGGGTAGAATAACCCTGTTTCACATCATGCTTTTGAGCCTTTCCTCAATAATGACAATGAAAGCACCATTGTATTTCATAAGTTGATTGATCAGTATTGAGTATGTCAATAAGTAGATCATATTCATTCGCTTTTCATCCTGATCAGGGTAGCAGAGGTCTATCAAGACAACACAGGGAACGCCATGTTCCAGAGAAAACGCTCTTTCAGCTCTAGGGACTATCAAGCACAGCCAATCCACCTACAGGAATGCTTGTTTACCCCTAGGGGCTATAAAGCTCAGCCAATCTACCTCGAGGCATGTTTGGGGATACCGGAGGCAACCGAAGAGCTCAAAGACAATATGTGAAACTCCACAAAGGCAGTAATGTGAGAACAGGCTTGAACTCTGGATCTGAGCGGCAGCACCGGTCCTCAACTGCCCCTCAAGGCCATTGTTGCAATGTGAGTATCCTTTCTTTCTTCCTCTCTCAGCATTCTGGTGCATTTTAGTGGATTATAAACTAAGTCAATGTTTACCAACTCAATCATGTTTCTGTATAATCCCCACTTCTCCCAATTTACCCCATAGGGTTAATGATTAACAATGAAACCATAAGTTTAGTTCAGGTATGTACACGGAAATGACCAGTTAAAAAAAAAAAAAAAAAAAGATTAGGCAACAGTACTGTACATATGAAGCAGGTTAAGCTCCGCCCTCTCGCTCCTCCCCTTTTTTAAAGCAATCTCGCGTTCCTCGGATTCCTGTGCGCATGGCGCACCTGGCTATTCATTCAGCACGAGCGCGTCCTGCTGCGCGAGCCAAACGCAAACGATTCAAATATTCAAATTTGCAAACTGTCACACGCGCGCGCTCATTTTTCCAGAACTATCTAACGGTCATCCTAACAGAATATATACAGAATTAATGGATTAATGAACGAAAACATACAAAAACACGCAAAAAACAGAGTTCAAGTACACTACAAACAACCATACTGACTCTACGTTAAAGCACGTACCCGTGTTAGACTTTTCTGAGAGTCGTGTGTGTGTAACGTACGCACATTTTCCATGTTTTTTTAAAACAGATCAAATACAAACTCCATACCTTTCGGAGGACAGTTTTAATCTATTTGACGCTCCGAGTCCTGGCAGCCCCCTTTGGGAAAAACAAACATCATAAAGCAGGGAAATCCGTCGCCGGGGGCTTGTTAGACGCGTTTCAAAGTCCCGCCCGGGCGCTGTGTCTGCACAGAGAGTACGAACTCCGCTCCATACCACACCGCACTAGTGGGGAAATTCCTTCTCCTCCAGCTTCTCTCCCTCTCTCTTCGAGTCTGCCCCGCTTCCACTCTGGAGCCGCGCGTGTCCCTATGACGTCACAGCCCTTCGTCTTTCCCAGGTCGGCTTACGATTGGCCTGTAGGAAGAAGAGCTGCAATCTGATTGGGCAGGACGTGTGCGCGTCTGTGTGAAATGAGCCAATCATAGACGAGCAGCGGTCTCCTTGGTTACGTCTTGTACACCGAACGCCTTCTTCGCGGATGAAGCGTGGAAAGCAAACCTGTAAAAGGTATATGCGGATATTATGAAAATAACATATTTTAACATTTGGTATTAACTTATTTGGTGTAATGTTTAAAGGTGCAATAGTCGTTTTTTTATTTATTACTTGTAACCTAAAAGATAAGTAACACATCAGAAACCATGACCTTAGAAAAAGTCCTTTGAGAGAACCTTTTAGGAAACTCGGTGTTAGAAGGGTTGTTTGTGTTCGGTTGCGCCTCCTATAGTGATTTAATGGACTCTCTAAGGGCCACCGTCGAGGTTGTGGGCGGAGTTTCATGAACATGGTTGGAAACAGGCTTAAAGAATCCACAGGGCCAAATTGTGGCTAGACAACTGTGTCAGAGCCAACCCCCAAAACTGGAGCTCTTGTGAGATGTTACGGTCTGACGTGGTCAGATCCTACCAAAAGAGTGATCCAAGGGCGGAAAACCGGTGAACTGGCAACAGGGACATGTGTGGCCAAGGCTCACTGATGCAACATGGGCAGTAAAGGCTGGCCCGTGTAGTCTGATCCAATAAAAGAGCTACTGTAGCTCAAATTGATGAAAAGATTAATGCTGGTTCCAACAGAAAGGTGTCAGAACACAGTGCATTACTGTTTTGGTGGCAAATAGAGGCCTCACTATTAGTTATTCCTTTATTTGTCACATATACATTACAGCAAAATAATTTCTTTGCATATCCCAGCATAACTGGGGTCAGGGCGCAGGGTCAGCCATGATACAGCGCCCCTGGAGCAGGTAGGGTTGAGGGCGTTGCTTAAGGGCCCAACAATGGCACCCTGATGGAGCTGGGGATCGAACCGCCAACCTTCTGGTGTGTAACTCAGTGCCTTAACCCTCTGAGCAATCAGTGGTTGCGCCTCAAATTATTCGCTTATGTTATTATTCTAGGCTGTTTCAGAGTATTGACAGTAGCAGTTTTCCTGTTACCAAACAGGAGTGATACCAAATAGTCTGTTTTGAGCCCCATGCTTCTAGAATATTCAAGTCAAGTAGCATTCATTGTCATTTTAACCCTACACCAACCAGACATAACAATAAAATCACCTGTCTAATATAGGGAAAGTCACTCTTGTGTCACCAAAACATCTCTGAACCATCAAGGCATGGATTTGGCACCAAGGTGCTAGCAGTTGCAAGGTTGTAAGTTGCAAGGTTGGACATCCAATGTTGGGATCAGACTTGTTAGTCCAGCAAATCTCACAGATGCTCAATCAGAATGAGATTTGAGGAAATTAGTGGCCAAGTCAACACAATGAGCTCATTGTCATGTTCCTTAAACCATCCCTAAATAATTTTTCAGTGCAGGCAGGGTGCATTATCCTGCTGAAAGAGGCTACTGCCATCAGAGAATACTTGGCCTGCAACAAAATTTGGTAGGCGTTAGATGTCAAAGTAACATCCATATGAATGCCAGGAGCCAGGATTTATCAGCAGAACATTGCCCAGAGCATAACGCTGACTTTCTGGTTTACATTCTTACCATAGTGCTTTCTTGATCCATTTATTACCCAGTGAATTGAGGCACACACACCCACCTTCCACGTGATTTGAAAGATAACATGGACTACCTTCTTCTATTGCTCCATGGTCTGGTTGTGACACTCACATGCCCATTGTAGGAGCTTTCAGTGGTGTAGAGGATTCAGCATGGGCACTCTGACCAGTCTGCCGCTACACAGCCTCATACAAAGCAAACTGCACTGTGTGTTCTAACACCTTTTTATTATAGCCAGGGACATCTTTTTTCAGCGAATTGTGTTGTGTGGGTTTGGCCCAAACAGGTTAGCATTTGCTTCCCATGCAATTTAAAGAGTCTTGGATCCCCATGTCTCTGTCACCACTTCACCGGTTGTCCTTCCTTGGACTACTTTTTATTCTGTACTAACCACCGCTTATCAGTAACACCCCAGCAGCCATTCTGAAGATAATCTAACCTAGCTGTTTAGACATCACAATGTGACTATTATTAAGCTTTCTCAGGTCCTTATGCTTGCCCATTTTCCTGCTTATAGCTCATCTACTTAGAGAAGTCAGTGTTCACTTGCTGCCTAATATAGCCCTGTTTATTTTATTAGTGCTGCTGTGTGCTAATAAAGCTTGAATTAGATTTTCCTAAAACTGTACTGTGCACAAATGTCCAATTTTATATATTTTACAAATGCAAATTTTGCAACTGTAAAATGAACAGGCTGCATATTTACTCAAACATCTATTTACATTATTGCACAGATTACAACATTTATAGTCTGTAGTGCTTTTGTGAGCAGTTTTGGTTGCTAAGCTGACATAGCCTGCAAAAGGAAGGTAATGTAATTATTATAACTAACATTACAAAATATTATACTTATGAATAATGAAGTGTTTATTTAACTT
>JAOTRS010000047.1:22015473-22032857 GCA_028565755.1 Dinotopterus cunningtoni | reverse complement strand
GCGCCATCTAGCGATCATTGTGTGTCAGCAGCAGCTTCCCATTCAAAACAATAGGCGGTCAAATGACCGCTGAACCGTGTTATAAGTAGGTGACACTGGCGCGGCGCTTCTAGTGTTAATAACACTTGAAATAGTTCTTAAACCAGTTACAGTTATTTTCAGCCATCTCCTAAGTTTTTTTTTTTCTTGACGCAGGTTCGTCTAAAACAACATTTTTTTTTTTCTTTTTTGGTCATCAGTGTACACTGCAATGTGTATGTATCGTGTTGTTCGTTCTAGCAAGCAGTGCAGTGTACTTCTGTTTTATAGCATTGTTAATAAAGCTCACATGGTGTAGGGGTGTTTAGGGATTATGCATGAGGTACAGTAAATAAAACAACCAAGTTTGCTAGTTATACAAAAGTGCAACAAGAAGCAGTGCAGCACATGTAGCGATTTGCAAATCAAAGCACATTTCCTTTGATTTGAGCACACAGCAGGAAAATAAAACATTCAATATTTGAATTTGTTTTGGCTCTTGCAACTTTCTAAGACCAAATCCAGCTTTGTATTACAAGTACATGTTTAAGCCTGAAAATATTTAGTAATTTATAAATGCTATATAATTCCACATGTACTTTGTGTGTGTAGCAGGTGTACAAATACTAACCAGGACAACTTGCAGATGTATAAAAGCAAAAGTCGTAGAGGTGAAATATGGCTGTACGATTATAAGTTAATATCATATTTTCCATCCCTTATTTGAGATGGAAGAATTTATTGGTATGTGAAAAGCATTGTCCTTGACAAGTGGGCCCCCAACATCCCTTATAAAATAGGCAGTTACTGTACATACAGTAGTATAGTAAAACTCTTCAGATCTTCCAGTCGTTTGCAGTACATACATAGACATGCAAGAAATAAATAGACACTCATGGTCTTATGATCAGATGAATGCTACATATACAATAATGTACTACAATTTATTTTAATTTTTATTTTTTATTGTAATATACCCATCTTTAAGCGTGTCTAGACATGACATTTCTGATTGTCAGAATGTTGCTCAATCTAAGGGTGGTTTTCCCGAAGACATACATGTATACCATATAACATTTGTTGTCTCCGCCCATTCCGCACCCCACACACTGCTGCCACTCTCATGCATGCATCAGTCGCCTCCTGGATTGATTACTGTAATTCACTTTTAACTGGTTTACCTCAAAACCTCCCCTCAAACTTCAACTCATCTAGAACTCTGCTGCCCATATCATACCCTGAAAACCTATAATGCATCACACCACCCCCACCCACGAAAACTCCACTGGCTCCCTATCAAACATCATATTGAGTTTTGAGCTCAAATTGTTCTCCACCTCTCTTGCCCTCTGTGCTTTTCCTTATTACGGCTTCTCTTTGCACCCACTGCCTGCCTGATCATTATCGGCGCTAGAGCCTTTAGCCACACTGCCCCATGTCATTGGAAGTCTTTTCCTGAATATATCCGTAATGTAGACCCTTCAACCGCATTCAAAACTTGTCCTGAGACCTGTTCATGCAGAAGAGCCTATCCCACAGGATGTAAGGATGCGCTCAAATGTTTTAATGTTATTTACTACTTGATGTTATTTATCTTTTGTTTAAATTGGACAGTGATTATTATTATTATTATTATTATTATTATTATTATTATTATACATATTATGTAGATATGAATCTTGAAATGCCCTTTTCTACAGTTTCATTTAAAGAAAAAAACAAAAAAAACAGCAACAGATTCACAACCTGATCAACCTGGGTCTTTGTGCCGTTCAAAGGTCTGTTGTGTACAACCCTCTCTTTCTTTGCCTGGGTAAGCTGTTTCTCTTAAAGGGGGCCTATTATACAAAATTAACTTTTTTAGTGTCTCCAGTGTACCTCTGCAAAGAAAAATGTGATATGAAAACATTCCCTGCTTTTTTCGACCATTTTCCTTTGTTGTAGTGGCCAGGGCTTAAGCAAGCCAAATAAGTTTCTTCCCTAATGTGACCTCATATAAGAACATGCCACTCCCCCTGTAATGGCTCAGCTCTGCTTCAATAATAAAGGGAATTTGAGGTGTGAAAAATGCATTATCTGTGGGTTATTTTAGCTGGAGTTTTGGGGGAGCTCTAAGACCTTGTTAAAGAAATAATAAAATACAGGACCTTTAAAGCCGCTAAAGGAAAGTCAAGAACGTATTATATTGTATTAATAATTTAACCTTGCTTGTTAAAAATTGATCAGATTTAGATATGTATGTTAGGTGTGTATGTTTTATAATAAATGATGGGTGTCTGTTTACTTCTTGCGTGTCTGTGTATAAGAGATTATTATTATTATTATTATTATTATTATGTAGTTATGAATCTTGAAATGCCCTTTCCAACAGTTAACAGAATTCTAGTTTCATTTAAATAAAAACAAAAAAAACAGCAACAGATTCACAACCTGGTCGACCTGGATCTTTGCTGTTCAAAGGTCTGTGTGTACAACCTTCTCATTCTATGCCTGGGTGTATGTATATATAGTAAATAATTAAATAAAATAAAAATATGGGACCTTTAAAGCTGTGAAAGGAAAGTCAAGAACGTATTACTAATGTATTAATAATTAAAGGGGGCGGCACGGTGGTGTACTGGTTAGCACTGTCGCCTTGCACCTCCAGGTCTGGGTTCAATTCTCGGCCAGACTCGATTCCCGTCTTTGTGTGCATGAAGTTTGCATGTTCTCCCCGTGCTTGGTGGGTTTCCTCCGGGTACTCTGGTTTCCTCCCACAGTCCAGAGATATGCAAGTTAGGTTAATTGGTGTTCTCAAATTGCCTGTAGTGTGTGAGTGTGTGTATGTCTGTGTGCCCTGCGATGGATTGGCACCCTGTCCAGGGTGTACCCCGCCTCATGCATAAGTCTCTTGGGATAGACTCCAGGTCCCCACAACCCTGAATACAGGATAAAGTGGTATAGAAGATGAGTGAGTGAGAGTGAGTAATAATTAAAGGTTGCTTGTTTAAAATGTATCAGATTTATGTGTGTACGTTTTATAATAAATTATGCGTTTCTATTTACTTCTGTGTATAAGAGTGTACAATAAAAAAATCCGATTTTGAATACAAAATCTAGATTATTAAACAAACACAATAAAAAAAAACTAAATTTATTTATGCTCAAGATCCATATACAATCTGAGCAATGATATAAACAAACAGCCAAAAGAAAAGATTTCACAGTTTTATTTTCACTCCACTTCTTGGAATTCAGGTATCGAGACTCCACCTAATAGACTGTGTGCTCTCGATCTGAATGGGCCTGCTGGGAAATAGAACCTGTACAGTATGTAGTACTGATAACTCAGGCAAACTGTCTGGATAAAGATGCATGACTATGTTTGTGTTTGTGTATTTGTGTAGTTATACAACGTTATCTGTCTTAGCAGTAGTCTTCCTACCGCCATGAGTGGATGGAATCTGAATAGGAAGAACTGAGCAAATTTCATTTTATATGTGATAATTTAATATTAATGCATACAGATGAATAGTGAAGGGTTACATGTTTTGCATAAGCACTTAGAAGTGGGTGTCTGGAAATCAAAACCCTGCCCGGGGCACCGGTATTTTACCAAGTCACTTCACTTCTTTCAAGATAATCCACTCATTTATTCCTTTTATAGAATAAAGGACGTTATGCAAGGATATGTAGAGATGAGTGACTGTGGTTAAAGAAGTAAATGTAAGAAATAAAGACAAAGTGAGAGTGACCTTGAAAACGACATGGTACTGATAGAGTATAGAACAAAAATTGGTAGAACAAAAAAGACATTAAGAGAAAAGAAGGAACATTTAGAAATACACATAAAAGACGAACAGAACAAGGAGGCAATTTATATAACCTGGAACTGAAATGTACCTCAATGGGATTGTATGTCAGGAATCTACACAAAATAGGACCAAATACTGAAGTGAGGGAACATACAGTATATACAGTTCTGCCAATGCATTTAAAATGATAATCAAAGAAGTTGTGATTGCATAAGTATTCACCACATTGCTATAAAAACCTTGAATTAGTCATCGTGCAACAAGTTACTGCCGGAAGTCACACATTTACTGTAGTACCTTCCTGTGTACAGTTAAACTGTTGCTTATTATTATTGTAAAAATAGAAACCCCTCCTCTTGTTGCAGGCCTTTAGAGTTTGTTAGAGGGTTTACTGGTTAAAAAAAAAAATCTCAAACTTGGTTTGTCTTATGATGTATCACTAAATCAAAGAATAAAAATGAAACAACTGGAACAATCCAGTTCAACAAATGCTACTAAATTTTCTTATTGTTCCTCAAATTTCCTCATTCCTCATCCTGTATGTCAGGAGACGTAGGGCACGAGGCGGGGTACTCCCTGGATGAGGTGCCAATCCATTGCAGGACTCACACATGCATACACTCACATGCTCATTCACACACTACAGGGCAATTTGGGAACACCAATAAGCCTAATCTGCATGTCTTTGGACTGTGGGAGGAAACCAGAGCACCTGGAAGAAACCCACCAAGCATGGGGAGAACATGCACACAGCCCTGGGGAGGGAATCGAACCCAGACCCTGGAGGTGCAAGTTGTCAACGCTAACCATTATGTCACCGTGCCACCCCAAATAAATAATTTGTTTATAAAAAAAAAAAAGTAAACTCAATCACGTTTACATGGACAAAGTTCGACAAGAGAAATTGGTTGCCGAACAAAAAAATAAAACTAATTAATTTAAATTAATTTACATAAAGTGATGAAGGGATGTAGCTTGCCTCGCATACTGAATGTACTGAGGAAACTGTAATAGGAGATTTCAATTTGCCATATTAAGGTCTGTAAAGTCGGCTCCTGGTGCTGCACATTCGCACACCACACGCAATATATGCCTCCCTAAATCACAACATGAATCAGAGGTTCCTTTTTTATAGATGTTTAATGCAGATATCAGAGTACAGCATCAATATCGACACCAACATCAACACCAGCACTAACACTGTAGAACTAAATAAAAAGAAAACCACCATGGACAATGCATTAGATATTTTTAATGTAAAAATATCTTATTATATATTTTTAACGTAAAAATACCCATGAAATCTAAATTAGACATAAATTAATGTACATACAGCGTTTGCCGGCTTGTAAATCATGAGCATTCTTGCAATCCTGTAGATAAACTTTAAGCTTTTGCACATAAATTACCTTTCATGCATTAATGCCGCTGACTGAAAGGAAGTCACATAAACAGAATGTTTGATATAGGAAAAATTAAAGGAAATTAAAGGAAAAATCCATTGCAGGGCACACAGACTCAGTTAATCACACACTACGGGCAATTTGGGAATGCCAATTAGCCTAATCTGCATGTCTTTGGACTGTGGGAGGAAACCGGAGTACCTGGAGGAAACCCACCAAGCACAAGAAGAACATGCAAACTCCATGCACACAAACCAGACTCGAACCCAAGAATCGAACCCTCGACCCTGGAGGTGCAAGGCAACAGTGCTAACCACTAAGCCACAGTGCCGTCACATACTAAAACTCTTACCAATTAAATTAACCTGCAATTAATTACGAAGAAAAACATCATCTAGTGGACATACAGTAGATGCTACAAATGAAAACTATCAAATACACAGTGTCGGTAGTGACGAGGCTAGACCACGAGCTGTTGTTCATTATTTCTCACTGTGTGCTGTGTGCAAGCCATTTCAAGTATTAAATGTGATTACCTTTAGCTTCCGGTCAATAAAATGACGAAAACAACCAGCAGAGCAGAACCTATCCACAAGGCATCCTATTAATAAGCATAAGTGGCTGAAAAGTACCACTCATAATGCAACAACAACACTGCTAATACAAAACGCGCTCAGTCATTATAGCTGTACTCTCTCCACGCCTTCCTTCCGCTCTGCTAAAACTTCTTGCCGCTGAGTTCTCGATGGACAAAATAACATTTCATCATCTTACATCCATTATCATCTCTCACTGCTCACGTCCAAAAGAAAAATGTATTAATCCACAACACAGTTTGTTTACAGCACGGTGATCTGACTAAAAGGTATTGTACAGTACGTGTTTATTCTTTTAATGCAAAACCCTAGCTATGAGGAGTGTTCATGTCAAACCAGGACTTGGGATAAAATTGGGAATGAAGCTGTAAAATTGTGTGACATTTACAGAAAACTTCAAAGACAATACGGTGATGAGACGTTTTAAAGAAGCGTGTACGTACAGTATGTAAACGATGATCCCAATCGAGGTGGCTCTGAGCCCACCGCAGTCTCTCCTGTGAACATTCAGCAAGTGGAATGCTCTAATGAAAAAACAATGGCCTGGTTTAATCACCAAAATTGTGCTTTTTTTTGCAGGACAATGCACAACCCCCAATACTTGCCCAATAACTCGGTTGGGATTTATTTCCACATCTCCATACAGTCCTAACCATTCACCAAGCCAGGCCAGCGTTTCAGACATGGAGCAGGCAGTCCAATCATGGCTCTGCCGTACTGAGAGATCTAAATTTCCAAATTGATGGTATCCAAGCACTAAGCAAACCACCGCGATAAGTGCATTAGTGTAGCAGGGGATTATATAAAGAAATGTAATAACTGTGTTCTGTTATTCTGCACAGTCAAAAGTCTCGGTTTGACTTGAACACCCCTCCTATATTAGTGTAATGTACATTAATATTCAGATTCAAGTAGAAACTAGATTTGCGAAACAAAGTAAAACCAATAAAGTGAAATATCAAGAATGAGATAAAAAGAAGGACACTAAGAAATAAAGTCCGTTCTTGTTAGTATCGTGGGACATAGAAGACCTGGATTAACTTTCCTGACCGGGAGACCTTTCTGGAGGATTTTCAGTGGTGGCTTGCTGGTTAGAGCTCCAGACTACTGATCGGAATTTCGAATCCCACAAGACTGCTACTGTTGCGCAAGGCCCTTACCCCATCTGTCTATCCAAATACGCGAATGTAAATGTAAATGTAAAATGCGTACAACAAAAGAGAATATCTGGAATTGACTTCAGCACATCGGGTAGTGTTGCTTTACAAGTGACAGGCAGAAAGTTAGACATACTGTACAGTAAAAATAAGAGCAAGGAAAGAAAAGAAAAAAACAAGACGTGGAGAGAGAATAAGTGAAAGTGAGTGGAAATGGAAAAAAGAGAAAGAAAAAACGAAACAGGACCGGGCATAAGAAATAGAAGAGTAAGAGGAAAAAATATAGGGAGGGGTAAAAATGATCCATTTATCATCATGTTTATTATATATCCAGGGAACAGAGTCTGGGTGAGAGATCAGGTCAGTGTAGGGAAAATGAACAACTAATTACACGGATATTGAAATGTACAGTACATGTGTATTTAACCTAATTGTCATGCAACCTACTGAACTAATGGTTCACTCATTGAAAAAACAAACATATTTTAGATGTGCAGTGAAAGTAACGTGGTTGTGCTATGAGATATGTATTGTGTAGCTCTGTGCCAATTGTGCTGGGAGTTACAGAATCAGTTTGTGTACAGGGAAGTAAACAAAAGTAAAAGTGTGAAAGAAGTGTGAAAGTAGAAATCTTTATTATTCCCATATACTGTACATCACAGAAGAGTGAAATAGTTTTTGGCAAGTGTATGAAGGTAATGCTAGAGTTACACATTACTTGATGTACTTGATGTTTGTGTGCTCTGTGTCAGGTGCAGAAGAGTCGGCGTGTTGCTCAGGAGAGGAGAGAGAGCTGCCTCCTAGACCAGCACAAACAAGTGTGGATCTCAGAGATCCACAAACTGAACCGAGCCAGGTATCACACCTAAACATACACTCCTAAACATGCACTTATAGCATCCAGAGGTCTGAAGTCTAACAGCCCAACAACTTGCATGTCAGCAACACTTTTCTATCCATTTCACAAACAGGATGACATCATGTTCTTTTATATTAATATATAAACGGTTACACTCACCTCCCAATAGAACAAGGAGTTTATACTTTTGTAAGATTTATGTATGAAGTAATCATATATTTGGTTAGTTGTAATCTTAAATAACGAAAATGCTGTTCAATTTGACTAGATTCAAGATCTTTTCACTTTTTTTACAGTGTAGGAATGCACCCTTGATGGAATGACAATCCATCGCAGTGCACCCAAACACATTCACACACTCATTCACAATTCGACAATTTGGCATTAGCGGTTTGGCTACCAGCATGTGTTTGGGAGGTGGAATCAGAACAGAGAAACCTAAGGGAAACCTATACAGAGAAAGCATGTGAAATTCTGCATGCACAGTAATCAGAGCTTAGGATTGACTCGGGAACAATATTGTTTCCAGGTGGCCTGCTGTGCCACCATGCCACCCTATTTTATATTTGAATAATTCCAAAAAGGGGTGTAAGGAAGCAACAAGGATAATGTTGGTGCTGCACAATATAAGGGTCCAGGGGCTGTAGACAGACGTACCATCTCTGTTCTCCTGTATTTCTGAGCAGAATAATGCATTTACTGAAGATGTACTATTCTTGAGTAATTTGTGGTGATAAATTGGTATTAAACTAAAACATTGGTATTGGACAAGGATGTTGGTAACGTACTGATGCATAGGGTATTGGACAGAGATAGACTTGGCATTGTAGATTTTCAATTTCTGATTTTCTAAAGACTTTAGTTAAAAGCATAACCTCAAACTAAATGAAGTTGTGAGACTTACAGTATGCTGTATGCTCCTGTCCAGTAATTTTTTATTTTAACATAACCTTGTAATAGACAGCTGAGAGTCAACAACTTCAGTAGTCATCCAGTGTACAGTCTAGCACTTCGTTCTGAGTGGGTTTAGATATATACCCTGGTTCAACTTGATCCAGCATCTGAGTTTCCTGTCAAAGTGCCTGAGATGCAGACAGGAGAGGTATTATCATTATCCAGGGCAACGTTTTCTCTTATAACTAGGTTGAAAAGTGAGACAGATTTTCTTCTTTTTTTCAGCCTTTGTGTAGGAAACGAGGTACGTCACCGTTGCACACATGCATTTCTGATGTAAGGATGTTATCCTCTCCCCCTCCCATCTCCTCTCCCAGGCTGTGCAATATACTGTATCTTACAATAGGCATGGTTATGTACAGGGAAGAGACCCAAAGTATGTGTGTGTTGGTGTATTTCGTATACATTTGTCAACGCTGCTTCTCCTCTTCTACCGAAGATGTTTCCTGATTCCTACTTAAGGCTTGTTACAGTATTGACCACTAGGTGCAATTATAAGTTTATGGTGAACATTTAAGAGCGGCAAGCAAATCAATGGCACACAAGCTTCTGTGAAACTGCAATTTTTTTTTAAGAAATGGCCACTCAAATGAATTCCAACATCATTTAATTGCCATGCAGTTATAAATAATAACTTTATACTAATAAATAATTGGTTATAAAGCTCTCACTCACCGTCTATACCGCTTTATCCTGTAATCAGGGTCACGGAGAGCCTGGAGCCTATCCCAGGAGGCTTTGGGCAAGAGGCGGGGTACACCCTGGACAGAGTGCCAATCCATCGCAAGACACACACACATACACTCAATCACACATTCATTCACACACTATGAGCAATTTGGGAACACCAATTTGCCTAATTTGCAGGAATTTGGACTGTGGGAGGAAACCCACCAAGCATGGGGAGAACATGCAAACTTCCTGCACACAGAGACGGGAATCGAGCCTGGCCGGCAATTGAACCCAGACCCTGGTGGTGCAAGGCGACAGTGCTAACCACTACACCACCGTGCCCCCTCTGGTTATAAAGCTAATATATATAAAACATATGTTGAGGCTATGCTCCATTGCTCCGTCTTCCCCTGTATATAATGTCAGAGAAACAGCTGAGCTGTGCTTGTGTTCTGGGAGCCAAGATTGGACGAGTTCATCATCATGAATTTCATGAATTTGTGATGTACTGTACAGGCTGGATTCGCCGTCGGGGTCGTAAGTTTTGTGAGATAAACACGTCAGCGTTGGATGAAGGGAGTTGTAGTTCTCACGACGCTGTAAACTACAAGAGGAAGGTGGCATGGTAAAGTTTCCCGTAAAAGGCCCGAGGCTGTCAGATACTTCGCCAGCCAGTCAGATACTTTATTCTCCTTCGGCTCTACAGCTGCCTGGGCACTCAGGCAAAACGGGCAAAGATAGATGGAGCGAAACTCCTGATTGCATTTTTGTTGCCGGAGGAGAGGAAAAAGCTGGGATGAAATGAGGAGAAACAGAGACAGATAGAGAGAATCGTCCTAGCGACGGGGGGGTAAAGACAGAAAGGAAGAGTAAAGTCAGGAAAAAGGGAAGAAGATAAGATTTTTAAGAAGGCTGGAAGAGAAAGCTTCAGCTGGAGCCCTTTACATTACTCTGTCTGCTGTGATGTATTAGTTCAGCAGGTTTATGAGATTCTGTGTGCCCTGCATTTTTGGTATATTTCCCACGCAGGCATGCGACATTGTGTTTAAATGGATGTGTGTGGGAGTGAGACAGATAGAGACGGAGAGACGGAGAGACAGAGAGAGACATGCGGAGATAGAAGAAAGACCCCCGCAGGTTTATAAAGGTGTTTGATTTGAGAAGGGCAGCCATAGCTCTGGGGTAATGAGCGTGTGTGAGTCAGGCAAGGTTAATGGGGTGCACGCATGTGGGATTCAGTAACGAGCAAACAGCACGCGCATGCACACACACACACACACACACACACACACACACACACACACACACACACAAAAAAAAAAAGCCACCCACGGATACTGCCATCCAATTCATTAGCACCATCAGGAAGTATGCACTGGTGGAAAGTTTGGTAGATGCGCTTTTGCTTTCACCTTTTATCTGACCTGTGAAAATTCTCATTGTTACTTTTGTGTGACTGCAGCCTTTTCGTTACAGAAGCAACACTTCAGCCAAAAAAGTAGAAATTACGCAACTTATTTCTTATTGTTAATGCTATAATGAATCAGCCATGTTTTATGTCTGTTGAAGTGTGCTCCTTTAGATTTGTTCTAGAGCCACAAGGCTAATCCAAGCAGAAACACTAACATAGTATGACAACTTGTTAATATTGTATAGTTGCAATTAGGCGACGTTGATGCCCAAAACAAATAACATGCATTAAAAACACTAATGCACTTATCCCAGTATTTTATTAGAAGTTGGATACCATTAAGGTAAAAAAGGCTTCATTGTCTGCTTTACGTCTGAAACGCTGGCCTCCCAGGAACTCCTTTAATGGCCCAAACATGTGGAAATGACTTGAAGCGAGGTCAGGACTGTACGAGGATGTGGCAATAACTCCCTGTTGAGTTTCTGTAATGCGCAAGTGGTGTTTCCACAGACAGATGCATCTCTTCCCCACAATTTATTCATCGATTTTCAAGGTTTAGGCATTTAATTTGCTGAATGTTGACGGGAACGACTGTATTGGGCTCTGAGCCACCTCTACCAGGATCCTCATTCATGGACATTCAGCCTTCTTTAAAAAATGTTTGCACTATTGAAATATTTTACTGCATCTAAGAGTCTCATCCCTGTCCTGTGCTTGAAATTTTCTGTAAATGCACACAGACCTATCTGAATAGTCCGACCTGTTCGTGCACACCCAATTTCTGCACTTGTGAAGCACTTGTTCTCCTATGCCAGTTTGGGCTATCAAAAGGTCTTTTGTGCTATTGAAAAAGTCTTTTAAGACAACCGGGGACCCCATTTTGAGATCGAGGTCTCTGTGAAACAGTGGAGAACAAACTTTTTATATTTGATATTATCAAGTATGTAAGGAGTCTGGTAATTTTTTTTTTTTTTTATATTTTTATCAGAACAAGGTACATTGAAAACATTCAGTATTAGAAACACTGTCAAAGGCATTCATTTTTCGTTTTTTACCCACAAAATCAAAACCAACATAAAACTGAACAAGACAAAAGAAAAAAAAATAAAAAAATAAAAAAATAAATAAATAAAATAATAATAATAAATAAATAAATAATAAGAAAAATTAATTAATTAATTAAAAAAAAAAAGGGGGGGGATATAAAACTATTTTGGGGACAAGGATGAGGACTCAAGGTTGGAGGGGCACATTCTTCTCGATATAAATTATTAAAGGATCCCATGTTTTGTAAAATGTTCTAGTTGATCCTTTGAGAAAATATTTAATTTTTTTGGTTTTTAGAAATGTCATTATATCATTAAGCCATAGTGACAGTTTAGGTGTCATTGGTGATTTCCATTCTAAAAGAATTCTTCTTCTAGCTATTAATGTTGCAAATGCCAGGGCATTTTCTTTTTCTTTAGTTATATGAATGTCGTCACCTGTGACACCAAATAGAGCCATTATTGGGTTAGGGTGAATTCTTAAATTAAATGCAGAGTTTAAAATGTCAAATATTGAAAGCCAAAATTGTCTCAGTTTAGAACATGACCAGAACATATGGGTTAAATCAGCCTTGCTTGCATTGCAACGATCACATGTTTCATCTGTATTTGAGTATATTTTAGCCAGTTTGGTTTTACTATAATGAATACGGTAGAAAACTTTCATCTGAATCAAACTAAGTCGTGCACAAGAAGAAGTCCTATTTATTCTGTCAACGGCTTTATCCCAAGTGTCACTGGATATGTCAATTCCTAACTCTCCTATCCATTCCGTTTTAATCTTATCAATTGACATATTTTTAAATGTCATAATAAGGTTATATATTCTGGAAATTAGGCCCTTGAGGTGTATAGGGGCCTTAAGAACTAGGTCCAGTCCCGATTCAGAGGGCATTTGAGGAAACTCAGAGCAATGGGCCTGAATAAAGTGACGAACCTGAAGAAATCTAAAAAAGTCAGACTTTTGGAGATTAAATTTTTGTATCAGATCGTTGTAATTAGCAAAAATGTTATCAATAAAAAAGTCACTACATTTAGCTAAACCAAGGTGTCGCCATTGCTTATAAGTAGCGTCTAGCTTGGCAGCTGGGAAAAGATGATTATTACATATAGGGGTTTCCAGGGAAAAGTCCGTGAGTTGAAATGCTTGTCTAAATTGATTATATATTTTGAGGGTGTTGTGTTGAGAAGTATACAATACATTATGTTCAATTTATAGTCATTGTTTACTATAATACATGTAAAGTGGAACCGCACCACTAGGGACGCTACTAGTTGTGAATTGTGTGGAGAGAGAGGGTAGAGTAAATAAAGGAGAGAACCTGAAAAGACTCGATGTGAAGTGTGTTCTGTTAAAAGGGTGAAACTACCACAAATTGGCGACGAGGATGAGCGCAGCAGTGCCGAGCCCGCCTCCGTTTCTTTCTGTCAATGGGGAACCGCCGATTCCATTTGAAACGTGGCAGAAAATTTTCCAAAATTACATGATCGTTATTCAGGCCACCGGAGATGCATGGCCGGAGACGCGCAGACGAGCGGTCTTGTTGCATTGCTTGGGGACGGAAGGTCAGCGCTTGTTCTATACTCTACCAGACCAAGGTAATACATTTGATGAAGCAATGACTGCACTTAAGAAACACTTCGTACCTAAAGTTAACGTAGTAGCGTGCCGCCACACATTCAGACAACGTGTGCAAAGAGCGGACGAGACTATTACGCAATACGTTGCTGCTTTAAGAGCGTTATCAGCCCCGTGTACGTTTGGGCAAATGGAGAGTGAAATGCTCCGCGATCAGTTGATTGCAAATGCGGCGTTGTCTGCCGTGAGGGACAAATTACTATTAGAAGAAGACCTCACTTTAGAGAAGGCGATTACAATCGCATGTCAAGTGGAAGCTGCAGTTAAAAATTCATCACTACTCTGCCATTCCACCGTTAATGCCACAAATTCTGTACAAGCCATTAGTACGAATACTAAGTACGGCAAACGCGGAAAGGGCGCACGCGCGACTATGCAATCACAGGCTGTTCGGAGATGGTCGGAGGAGCGACAACAAACAAATACTGGCCAGCAACGTAGGCAATGCTTTCGATGTGGATCAGACAAACATCTGGCAAATGATAAAAACTGCCCTGCTACAAAAGTACATTGCAGAATCTGTGGGAAAAAAGGTCATTTTGCTAGAGTGTGTAAAGCAGCACAGAGTGAAGTACGAGAGGTGGTTGTTCCAGACGTGACTGTGCTCTGCCTGGATAACATTAAACAATCTGCTGCAGTTAATGATAAGATCACCTGTGAAGTGAATATTGAAGCACCAGGAGGTAATAAACATACTTTACAACTGGTTGTGGATACGGGCGCATCAGTTTCCGTACTTCCAGAAGCTGTGTATAAGAAACACTTTTCACAATGTATCTTGACTAAGCCCAAAATCAAGTTGGTCACATATGCAAAGGAGGACCTACCAGTTATTGGATGCTTATCAGCATTAGCAGGTGTTTCAGCAAATGACAATGTGGTTCCTGCTACTTTTTATGTAGTGACGGCAGGATCTCCCTTGCTAGGGTTAGATTTAATTAGATTGCTGGATTTGGACATTGTACGCGGAGAAGTCAAGCACATAGAGCACGAAGGTGAAACCTCACCTGCACCTCTGGAGGGGATTGAACCCTCTACAAGCTCTGTGCACACTCTGTCACCTGGATCTGCTTCTCATCTTGGGTGTGTGAAAGGATTCATACACAAAGTGCAAGTTAATTCAGCCGTGAAACCAGTACGACAAAAATTGAGACGCCTACCTCTCAGCATTCGCGAGGAAGTGTCTACTGAACTCAATCTTCTCCTTACATCAGGCATAATTGAACCGATTGATGCTTCAGAATGGGTTAGTCCTTTGGTGGTAGTACGCAAGCGTGATGGACGCGTTCGACTTTGTGTAGATCTCCGTGAACCCAATAAGAGTGTGATCATGGATTGCTACCCATTACCTCACATGGAGGATTTGTTTACAGAACTGGCAGGTGCTTCACATTACAGTCAAATTGATCTCAGTTCTGCTTATCACCAGCTTCCTCTCCATCCTGACAGTCGCAGTCTGACTGCTTTCATAACGCATGAAGGCCTTTTCCGTTTCACTCGGGTTCCGTTTGGGCTGGCTTCCGCACCTTCAGCTTTTCAAAAAATGATGCAAACGGTTCTAAAGGAGCTGGATGGTGTAAAGAATTACTTAGATGACATCATAGTGTATGGTAATTCTCAGGAGGCCCATGATAAGCATCTCCAAGCAGTTCGTCAAAAGCTTAATGAGGTTGGCTTGCAAATTAACTTTGACAAAAGCTCTTTCAACAAAGCAAGCATTCCATTCCTGGGCCATGTAATTTCTAAAGAAGGACTCCGTCCCAGCCCAGATCACCTGATTGCCATTGCAGAGGCACCTCGACCTACAGACATGGTAGCTTTACGTTCATTCCTAGGCCTTACGTCATGGTTCAACAAATTTCTTCCGAACTATGCTACTGTGGTCGAGCCACTGAGGCAGATGCTCAGAGTTAAGGCACAAGCACCACTACAGTGGAGTAAAGAGACTACTGAAAGCTTTGATACACTCAAGAGAATGCTGCTGCAGAGCCCTGTTCTTGCTATTTACAACCCTTCCTTGCCCACATTTATTAGTACAGATGCCTCAGATTACGGCCTTGGTGCGGTTCTGACACAGCTACATCCGGATGGGGTTGAAAGGGTGATAGCTTTCGCATCCAGGTCGCTATCAACATCTGAGAGGAAATTTTCTACTGTGGAGAAGGAGGCGCTTGCATGTGTTTGGTCGGTAGAAAAGTGGAGAACATATGTTTGGGGACGTCGCTTCACTTTAAGGACGGACCATCAGGCCCTTACCACTCTTCTCTCCACTAAGGGCATGGATAGAGCAGGCATGAGGGTAGCTCGTTGGTCTGCTAGGCTCCTGTGTTACCAGTATGATATTCAGTACCGTCCGGGTACAAGGAACTGTGTGGCAGACTGTCTCTCACGTATACCGTTGAGCTACACCCCTGTATCCCCTGAACAAGATTTGATTTCTGAAATCGCGGAAATTCAGCCATTTTTGACTGCATTACCATTAGTGGACTTTAAGGCTGAATGCGAGGACTGTTCAGAGCTGTCACAGTTACGCCAAACTATTCAGACAGGTTGGCCTAAACGGCAGAAGTCTGTCCCCAGCGAATTATGGCTATACTTTCCTGTTAGACATGAGCTGGCTGTTGAATCCCCATTGATTTTCAGAGGAAATCGGTTGATTGTTCCTATTGCACTGCGCGAACGCCTCATCCACTTGGCTCATGAGGGACATCAAGGGCTGGTGCGAACCAAACAGCGACTGAGAGAACTGTATTGGTGGCCACGGATGGACGAGCTTGTTCACACTGTCCTCTCTGCATGTATGACTTGCCAGGCCAGTGACAAATCGGCCAAAACGTTCCCAGCTCCAATGCAGCCGGTGGAATTCCCGAAAGGTCCATTTCAACATGTTGCTATTGATATAGTAGGACCATTTGAGAAGGGAGCAACTGACTGTAAGTTTGCAATTACCCTGATTGACTATTTCAGCAAATGGCCCGAAGTTGGCTTTACTTCATCAGTAACAACAGAGACTGTCTTGAAATTTCTGTCCACGATCTTTGCTAGAGAAGGAAACCCCTGCGCCATCACAACAGATAATGGACCACAGTTCACGTCATCCAAATTTGCTGATTTTGTGAAAACACAAGGAATAAAGCACATAAAGACAAGTGTCTACCATCCTCAGGCGAATGGGGCCGTTGAAAGATTCAACAGGGTGCTTAAGGAATGTCTTCAGGCAGCTGAGATGGCTTGTAAGCCTTGGAAATCTGCAGTCCTGACCATGCTGAAGAGCTATCGTGCAACACCACATGCTACAACGGGTGAGACCCCTTTTCTGCTCTTGAGGGGCCGACCTATGAGAACAAAGCTTAATGTTCTTTTGCCTGATGATAGCTCTGATCAGTTCACACAGGTCAGAGCTCGTGTGACACAACGACAGAGCAAGAGTAAACAATATACCGATCGTAAGAGAGGATCTAAATTCCTTAAAGTGGCGGTTGGAGACCAAGTTAGAGTGAGAAAGCCTTTTCACGTGAAGAAAGGAGAAGCCCGGTTCACTGACCCACTGTCAGTACAACAACAAATAGGACCGAGTACTTTCATCTTAAGTGATGGGAAAAGATGGAATTCAGCACGTCTTTCACTATGTCCTGAAAGAAAGGAAACTTCTGTACAGGAGGAAATACCTGAAAGAGGTTGCACAATGGAGGAGAACGCTGCTCTGAGTCTGCATAGGGGAGCTAGGCAAAGACGCTCACCTGTATGGACTCAAGACTATGTGATGGAGTAATGTCTGAGAAGATATGTAAAGGGTGTAGGCGGATCGCTGCCCTGTTAAAAAAAAAAAAAAAAA
>JAOTRS010000047.1:21987791-22001442 GCA_028565755.1 Dinotopterus cunningtoni | reverse complement strand
CGTTAAGCAAAGCTAGCGGGCATAACTAGGTTATGTTTAGGAAAATGGTATCGGATCGGTACGTGGACTCAAATACTTGCCGATACCGATGCCAGATTTTTTTGTTGTATCAGCAACATTTCTGATACTAGTATCGGAATCGGAACAACCCTTATAAAAATTTCCTTAATATACTGTATATATATGGCATTTGGCAGTTAAAACCAAACTGGAGCATTTTGCTGATATGAAAAGCACAAAATATGTGCTACTGTATATAATAAAATTCTGATATTTAAGATTATTGTAAATTAAATTGAGGAAAAAAAGACATGTATTGCTCTACTATGCATCTAGTGGTAAATAATGTGTCTTTTGTGGCACAGTGCTGCAATGAGTTGTGATGTAATAAGTTGCTCCAGGTGTTCAGAAGCCTTTGACTGTCAGTGCATATATTTATTACATTAATCAGATTTGACTCACTGCTTGAACATGATGTTACCGCACTGGTGTAGGAGCGACTGGATGCCTCTACAGTGGAGGAGTATGTTGGTGTTTTGGAGCAAATACCAGAGGAGATCCTGACCGCACACTGCCCTTACCCTGAGGTCAAAGAATCCATCATCAAGGTCTTTGTCAACATGGGTGAAAAATACTCAAAGCGCCTAGAGACAACACGCAGCAGGTTGTTGGGCCTGGACAGGTGATACACGAGCACATATACACACATATACACACAAAGAAAGCTGTACACTGAAAATGAGAATTTTAATACTATATATTATATTATATTATATTATATCATATCATATCATATCATATCATATCATATCATATCATACATGTATGAAATATTCTATTAAGTTTAGCCTTTTCCCCCAGTAACCTATCACTGTAAAACCTGATTTTGCACGCCAGAACATGACTGGGTTTTTATATTTTATGATGCAATAAGACTTTCCTGCCACATATTCAATACTAGTTCAGTTTCTTCAGTGAAGCTGTTTCTTACAAGAATGCCGCTACAGTTACATTGACTACTGTGTCCATTCAGATTGATTTCTGCTAAAAAGACTGAATCACAATAAACATCTTTTACAATGTTTGGGGAGGTTTTAGAGCATGGATGTCTTGACCTTGAGGATAGGGCTGTAAAAACGCTCAATGAGTCATGAATCAGTTTAGTTGCAGAGTATACTGACAAAGACAGGAATCTTGAGTAGGGTGGATGTCATATCAAACAATGGCTGTTCATAGAGAGCAGAATGAAATAAAACTTAAATGAGATTCGAATGCATACCATTGAAAGCAATTATTACAAAAATATATATTTAAATGAATGTATCAGACGTGCCAAGCTTTATGCATTGTGTATACTGTAGGAGCTCCATATACTAACTAACATCACTGAAACATCACAAGAGTAGTATCACTCCCCCAAACATACACAAGTAAAAGAAGAGATGAGCTGGGTGACGTATGAGTCAGGTAAGACTGACAACTGCTCAAGCCACCTGCATCTTCATCTGCTCCCTCTCAGAGGAATGTACTATCTGTCCTCTTCCAAAAATATGGACTTACAGATCCATGACTAGCTAATGTTGCTATGATTGACAGGGAAGAGAGAGTATGTATACCATTCTTCTACCCTAGCCTTTTTTGTTTTTTTCACTCCCTGCCACAGATGACTGTTCCATTGTATACAGTACAGTATGTGCATACAGTACACATACAGTATGTGCATGCTTATCAGTTGCTACTCAGGTACTGATCCAGTACTGATAAAGTACTGATCCAGTATAATTTAACTTCAATAAATATACTTTTTAGCATTAACACATTAGTGGCACGGTGGCTTAATGGTTAGCACCGTCGCCGTGCACCTTCAGGGTCTAGACTTGTTTCCCGCCTCAGGTCTGTGTGTATGGAGTTTGCATGTTCTCCCCATGCTTGGTGGGTTTTCTCCAGGTACTTCGGTTTTCTCCCACAGTACAAAGACATGCTTATTAAGCTAATTGGCCATCCTAAATTGCCTGTCATATGTGTATGTGTGTGTTTGCTGCAATGGATTGGCATTTCGTCCAGGGTGTACCCCACCTTGTGCCCTACATCTCCCCTGTGACACTGTATACAGGATAAATTGGTATTGACAATGAGTGAGTAAGGGTTAACATTTCTGTTTAAAAGCAGCACTTTTGGTTTTGGACCAAAAAGAAAATGGCTAGAAATTTTGAAATAAAAAAAGATGAAATAGTTTTACACTAAAGAGTTAATTCATACACATACATCATTTTTGGTAGTTATAACTGGACAGTAAAATGTTTGCTTTCCTGCATCCTGTTTGAGCAGATAACCAGTGAAAATAAAAGGGAGTAATTTACGAAAGGATTATATGAAAATAATAATGTTTTAGTTTTTATGCATTGTCCACCCAACTCTATTTCATTACAGTATAAACTTCTCACTTTTCATTATATTTTATGTGTCAGCAAATCTTGTGTGAATGGGATGACTTGACCTGATTTCCGTATGTAGATAAACTGCCTGGGCAAAACAAGTTGCCACTTCAGAAGGGTCAATTTATTGGCCAGCATCAAGCATTATTCAAACTTGGAAAGATAGTGCTGAACCATCAACTTCACTACAAGAAATATCATGAACAATAGTGATCTAAGAACGCTTAAATGCTTGGGGTGAGGTAATGGAGAAATGTCTGATGACTCCAGATTGCTCCTGTTTCAGAATGATGGGTGAAGCAAGATAAGAAAGGAAGTGCCTGAAGCGATACACCCACTCTAGTGCCCACTGTACAAGCCTCTGGAGGCAGTGTTATGATCTGGGGTTGCTTCAGTTTGTCAGGTCTAGACTCAGCAACGTTATGCGGCAATAAAATCAAGTCAGCTGATGACCTGAATGTACAGTACTGAATCAGATTATCATATCAGATAACATATTGCAGGACTCCGATTGTGAAAGAGTGGTTCTGAGAGCATGAGGAATCATTTTCACACATGATTTGGCCACCACATTGTGCACCATACTCGGAAACGGGTTCCATCAGGAAAAAGTTTGGACACATTAGATATAGCAAATTTGAAGCAAGTTTGAATATGCTTTGGTGACACAATTATTTTACACCATATGCTGAGTGAAGAAGTAATGATGGAGGATCTTTTTTTAGCGCAGACCACCATGTGGTTTCCACTGATGCAATATCTACCTTTGCCACATTTCCCAGAATTCGGCAACATTCCTGCTCAGATTTTTCCATGTCATGCACAAGATTTAATCCTATTAGGAAAACTACCCCCCAAAATGACTATCAAGAAATAAATCTAGCAGAAAATACTGCACCTGTGGGAACAGGATCTCATTTGCATAACGTACCACCCGCCAACTACCAGGCATTTATTATTAGCAGTGAGAGCACTTATGGATGAAGGCCTGCAGTGAGAACTGCTTATGCGCTAGTGCGCAAACACCATAGCCGGTGAAATAACGCCAAATTGCATATGCCACACTTCTTGACTTCTCAAGTCTATAATTGTATATGACACAGGACTAAGGTGATCGCAACAGTCATGACTCACCTGCTCATTCTAGAGCACCTAGAGCAGTGCCACATGATTCCCACATTTTCATTGTTAAATCGCAGAAGTCATAAGGAAGCTGCTATATTTCCTGTAATAGTGTCATATTTGGCCCATTGTTTCATTCCAACGATGCCCGCTCATCCCCGCAGTGATGACTAATTAACGTGCCTGACCACCATACCAGTTCTCCCTTAGCTCATTAAGCCCAATTAAAAGCTTAGCTGAACTCTGAGGGCTTAAAATGGCATCCGAATCACATCGTCTAAAAAGCAGCAACTGCAATGGATCCTACAGGGATACACACACACACACACATACACAGTACACCACATGCATGCCAAAGAAGTAATCCACAAGGCAGTAAGACATGGAGAATCTGAAAAGACAGTAAAGAGAGACAAGCAAGATCTGGAACTTTTTCTTTCCTTCATTTGGCGCTTTAGGGGTTCAGTCAGTAATTTCACTTCCTGCTCAGAAATTTTACTTTCCACTTCTAAAATCCACATGTATAATGATATAATACACAGTACACCACATGCATGCCAAAGAAGTAATCCACAAGGCAGTAAGACATGGAGAATCTGAAAAGACAGTAAAGAGAGACAAGCAAGATCTGGAACTTTTTCTTTCCTTCATTTGGCGCTTTAGGGGTTCAGTCAGTAATTTCACTTCCTGCTCAGAAATTTTACTTTCCACTTCTAAAATCCACATGTATAATGATATAATTATACATCGTCTCTTATTACATCGTCCTAATAAGTCATTCCTGCTATCCACAATGTCATGGAGGTTTACCATTTTTGGAAAATGCAGCCACATGGTGTGTAATTAGCACCGACACACTGACACATTACTGTGTGTTAATTAGTCACTGTATGTGGTTCTTCCTGGCTATAGTTTAGCATTTGAGGCAGAGCAAGCAGGGATGTCTAAATGCATTTTTTAATTCAAGCTCAAGATAAGTGGCTGTGACGTACCGAATTTGATCAACCCTTGAATGGAAATGACTTTAGGTTATATTGCTGGAGTTTTTATTTTAAAAAGTTGATATGAAATTGTTATGAAAAACCTATCTTGTGCTGGCAGCGGTTTAAGTGCGTTTGCCAGGTGGTGGGTGTTTAAAATACGTTAATCTGATAATAGATATGATTTGTGAGCAAACTCTGTAGAATGAGGAGCTGATATTAAAGGGGGCAGGTTCGAATAGCACAGTGCAGGAACAGTGAGATGAGCAGCACTAGTGAAATTATTGAAATAATCTGAAACCGTATTACCTATAACATTTGATGTCTACGTTTAGACGAATGCAGAAGTTGGCGAATGTTTATAGTTGATATTTACAGTACTAGAAAATAAGAAGCTGAGATTGTCAGGCTGTCAGATTGCATCATCGTGCCTGTTTATTGGACACAAACCAACATGCTCATATATAAAACACTACCCAGTGAGAGAACAGCGAAAAACAGGTTTTATAAATGAATTATTTTAGAGCCATAAAGTGGTGGGTGGTATACCTGCATAAATATGAAACCTGAAATAAATCCAGAATCAACTGATACCGGGGTAAAGAAATTATAAATCCATTAGTTCTGAGTAAAGGCACCATGCTGTTCATTCCCATGTTTTTTTTTACCGTTGGGACGGGGGGATTTGAATGACTAGGCTTAAAATCCACAATATGGCCAAAAGTATGTGGACAGCTGATTATCCCATATGCTATTCTTCAGCAAACTGTTTACCACAAAGTTTGAAGCACACACTTGTACAAGATGTCTTATTATGCTGTAGCATTACAATTTTCCTTCACTGCAACTACGAGGCCCGAACCTGTTCCAGCATGACAATGCCCCTGTTAAGAAAATGATGGTTGATGGCTACAGTGGAAGAACCCGAGTGTCCTGCACTCAACCCCAGTGAACACCTTTGGCGTGTCCTGGAACACAGACTGTGCACCAGACCCCCTCACCCAATGCCAGTGCCTGATCCCAATAATGCTCTTGTGGCTAAATAAACACAAATCTCCATGGCCATGCATAATAACCTAGTACAAAGCCTTCCCAAAAGAGTGTAGGTTCTTACCATGGCAAAGAGGAGACTAAATTTGGCATGGGATGCAAACCAGGACTTTTGATTGCGCAGAACACAGTTATGAGAGTAAAAACTCCCTTTATTCTTCTATATGCTCCTTTGCTATACTAATGCCCTTATCCCAGCATTTCACTAATGCTTGGATACCATAAAGGCACAGTTCACACAGACAGATGCGTCTCTATAAGTTGACAACAAGTTATCTGTCGATTTTCAAGGATTAGGTGTTCCACTCACTAAATCTTCATGGGCAGTGGGCTCCGAGCCACCTCGGGCCGGGCTTGTCATTCATATAATAAACAACAGCAGCATGGAGGGCAAAATTTAAATCTCTATTTTACGTTGTGTTCTTTCACTCTGCTGAAGTGCAAAGTGACTGCCGAGATGCAGTATCATCATGTCTATGGGCTACTTGGCATGTAGAGAAGGAGAGACAAAGAATATTTCCATCCTCCCTATGGACTGACACCACACTGCACAAAGTTACAAAACCTTAAATATGGTCGAATTTATCAATTTGGTCTTACCTTTCCTTGGCCAGTCCTCATGAGAGCCAGTTTCATCATAGTGTTTGACGGTTGTTGTGACTGCACTTGGGGGTACATGCGACTTTTCGGATTGACTGGCCTTCTTCTTCTGACAATCTAAAAAAGAAAAAAAAAAACATTCTGGTATGTTTAACACATTTTATATTTATTACAATATTCGATACATGTTCTTTCATAATAAAACACCGAAGTAGAAGATGTGTCCAAACTTTTGACTGGTAGCATATGCATGTAAACAGTTCGTCCCTGACTTACAAACATTCGAGCTACGAAATTTCTTCAGATATGAACGGACTGTGGTTCCTAGCTCACTTGTATTGTACAAACAAATAGACACTGCAGTGCTCCAGATACCAATAGTTACAATTATATACAATATTTTCAATGTAAATGTATAAAATGTCCAAAGTCTGGTATATTGTATGTGTGTGGCAGTTTCAATGAATCAGTCCAGGAAAATAGAAAAAGAAAATAGCTGTCCTGTAAAGCTGTCCTGATGGTGAATAATCCTACTTTCAGAAAATCCTTAACAAAACAGTGTTCACAGTCCAAAACAGTGGAAAACAGCTCTGAGACAAAATAGCATCCGGGATTCCCCTCTGGATTTAAAGGTGCAGAGACAACACTGCCATTCAACGTGAGATTCATGGTTTTTGGCCACATGAAGGCAGTGTTGGGAAATGGACAGAGATTCAGAAGTCAAGTGGATTGGTATGCTTTACATTGTATATTGTATTTTTGTCAAAGACATACAAGACCCACTTTGTCGGACTTAAGAACAAATTGAACTTACAAACGTGCTCCCGGAACGGAACTCATTTGTAAGTTGGGGGCAACCTGTATATGGATACCTTACCAGTTAAAAGGGGACCTTCTAATTCAATGTTTTTGTTTAGTAATTTCTACATTCTATAATAATACTGGAGATTTCAAAGCTAAGAAATAACACATATGGCATTAGGTAATTAAGTAACAAGAACAACAACAATGAGATTATTGCATATTTTGGATGCCCACAGCATGGTTGTACAATGTAGAAAGAAATAAAAATCAGGAAAGGCGTGGAAATACAAGGTGTGTCCAAACTTAAAAAAAATTTTTTTTTGAATATCGTTTAAAATACATCTTAACGTAATATATCTTAATATAATACATTTTAATATAATATTATTAACCCCAATTTTACTGATTTCATTTTTTGTCATTTTTGAGTGAACATAGTACACAAAATACTTAAATCTTTGTGCTTTCTCAACATCTTCCAGCTCATAAAGAAATCCTGGCGATGGTTAATCCTGATTGGCTGTTTCCTTGGCAATCAGAACCAACCAATCAGACTATTAAATAACTTAACTCATCTTGATTCGGCTTTTAACTGGTTTCTACATTTGGTCAAAATTTGGACAGCATGGTCAAACTTTTTCTCTGCTGGCTAGGATTTTCCCCATACCGCTGTATGTACCAACCTGTGACAAACTTCCTGTAAAAGGCCCTTTGGTTTTCTTCAGTCTCAAAATTGCACTGGCTAGGGATAAAATTTGAGAATGTGGGAAATCCACCAAAATTTATATGCAAATAATGTTGCATATAATCATATATAATATTAGTAAAAATCTATTAGGTGATCCCACATGTGATTATGACAGCAAAGCTGAGACCCTACTGTATGTCTGACAATGATTGTTAATCACCTTAGTACATTTAAGATAATTTGATTAAACATCTTTTATTTAGGGTCTTCAACAGGTCAGAGGTAAAGGACAGATGAACTGATGATACTCCCTGAGATAAGTGGAGAAACATGGGTACATTAGAAGTACAGTGACTCTAACTTACTACACCTTGACATCGGAATAGACTTGAACTCCACACTAATAAAATCAAAGCTTGAGAGATTGTATTAACCAGTTCGGTCCTCTAGTTGGCATTTTTATTACAATGGTTTTTTAATGGTGTGTATATATGCGTGTGTGTGCATTAGGAGTTGTGGCTGGAATGAAGAGGATCACTTGCGGTTCCTCCACATTGTTGGCCAATATTCTCCTGACCTAAGAAACCACAGAGGTCTCTATATGGACATGCTCCAGAGAGTTCTACCCCATATCTCCAGAGCAGAACTGGTTAGTTACCACACACACATACACACACACACACATACCCCCAACCACTTTGTGTCTCTATATATCTAGTGTTTTTCCATCACACTTTCTCAGGTCTCTATGCCAGACCTATTAGCAAGGTACAAGTCCATCCACTTAGCTCTGTCAGTGAGTTCTTCCCATGATTGCATGCTATAATGTTGGGTGAAAAGAAAACAAATGCTTTTTTTTTTATTTCTAATGTATAATATCTGTTCATATACATAACATCTGAAATGTGCTTCACTGAAATTAGCAGTACTCCAGTATCAGAAAACAACAAGAAAGGCAGTTATTAGGGCATCAATTGTTGTTATGTAGTCAAATTTATTTGTGAATTTAGCCCTATGTGTGTTTTTGGTATGCTGTGATTACTATGCTTTCAGAAAATAGGATTTATTACGTGTACCAAGGAAGATGTATAGGTCTGGTAGTAAATGCATTAGTGCAATATGACACGACTCCAGTCTGGAAATGTATTCTGTGTTGACTTGGATTTCCCTCTGACTTGTCAGAGCATTTGTATCTTGGCGCTGCTAAATATGGTTTTGGTCTCAACCATGAATTTGCACAAAAGTTTTTATGTTTTCTTTCTCATGCCCAAAGATTGACAATTTGTATTTCCTTTGTCTTGAAAACAGCATAATCCTAGGCATAATGCATAAAGCCAACTACCTGGTGTAAAGTCTTGGCCTTGATGTTTTTTTGTCATAATTTTGATTTGTTTTCACTTTCAGACTTCTAAGAGAAGTCTCAGTTAGTCTGGGACTTGAAAATGGTAGACTTGACTGCAGATGCAGCTGTATTAGCAATACCAAATCATGCTAGAATTTTTAACGCAAACAAATGTTCACATACAGCAACCATAATATTCTAATCAAATGTCAGAATGAAGAATTAAGGTTTGAAACTCAGTAACATTATACAAGGCTTGACACTAAATTATGGCAAGACTTCACAATGACATGACACATGTATAGTGCTTGTATACTCTAGGAAAAAAGGAAGTAATCAGGAAGTGTCTATTTAGAACAAGGGGCAAAGGTGTAATTATAAAGTACGGGCCATTTCATAGCATTAAATGTAAAGTAGAAGAAAGAAGGAAATTAATAAAACGTATATGATTATCATTCTTAAATTAAATAAAAAAATGTAATCATGAGCAAACTACTGTGGTAGAAGAGAAATTCATCAACTGTGCCTATTCGTTTCTGCCTCTGTCCCTGTTTATCTAAGTCAGTTAGTGGACTGCCAGGTCAACTCATGTCTCAGTCTCCCTCATTTTCTTTATCGCATACCCACACAACAGGGGGTAAACAACTACTGCTTCTTTCTCCCACTGCCTATCAGCTTCTTTCTCCATCAGTCTTTTTTCCCTTTATTCGCGTTTTTCTTTCTTACCCAGATCACGCCCGAAGTCTCAGGTTCCCAAGAGTGTTACAGTGCAGATATGATTGAAACTCATAATCGCTCTGCTGTTTCCTGATGAGATTTGTGCTCTGTTTGAGAAACTTGACCCATCTTTTTCTTTCTTTCTCTGTCATTCTCTCAGAACTCTTTTACATCAGTAGTCAGTCTTTTCTCCTCCTATTTCCTAGCACATTTTCTGTAGCGCATGAATGATTAACACACACACACACATACACAAACACCATACAAATGTTGATACATTTCCCTGTACTAGGTAAAAAAAAATTGACTTAAAAAACCACCATAGAAACACTGCTGGAGGAAGACATGCATCTAGACTGTTTTCTGTTCTGGCTCCTTGGTAGTGGAATGAATGATGGTCAGTACAACCTAGTAAACGAGTGTAAGTATATATTTCTTGATGGAAACTTCGAAGTGCTTTTGTAAGATGGTCTGGATAAAAGCATCTGGCAAATGCTGTAAATGCATCGTAAAAAACATCATGTTGTTTGATATGTCCAATTTTATGTAGATTTAGCCCTATTCTGGAGTGATGGGTGCAACATGGTAAGAAGGGAAGTGCTAGAATCGATGCATCCATCATGCCGAGTGCACACTGTACAAGCCTCTGGAGGCAGTGTTATAATCTGGGGTTTTCTTCAGTTGGTCAGGTCTAGACAAAATTATGTGGCAATAAAATGACGTTAGCTGAGTGTACTGAATGATCTATCGACTTTTTTCCTCCTCTGTTTGCATGGGCATATTCCAGGCCAACAATCATCAGGCTCAAATTGTGAAAGAGTGGTTCTGGGAGTATGAGTACCATTTTCACACAAGACATGAATTCAGGATTGAGCTAGGGATCCTGGTGGCATCTTGTAAGAATTCTAACACGAAATTGACTCACATTTAAAAGAGTACTTCTCGGTCTGAGGCATGGTACATGGACAGGATCCATGAAAGATTCATGTGATGCACCACTGGCAAAATAAAGCATCGAAGTATGCAGTTGCCTTTCAAGTTACCTTTCAAGTTGAACAACCTTTATTTTGGAAGCGTTCATGTGTTGCACAAAAAGTGCTGTCTGCCTCGGAGCTGACTTCGGGTTGGAAAGCAATGAAAGAAAGCAGACTATAAAATATGGGAACACACCAGTCAGGGAGGATGGTCTGTTTTCCTGCTGAATCTGAAGCATGCTGTAGGAATACCTGAACATTCAGTGTATTTTAGGAATAGTGTCTAAGTGTGTGTGCAGCCTTGGTAAATGAAATCAAGATGTGTGATTTAGATTATACGTACTGTATATGTATTGATCATTCGATGGACATGACCTTGAGTTAAGCTACTCTACATGTCACAATTCAGACACTGTGTGTGTTTATTCATTCATTTATTTATCTTTAGCATGTGCTTTCAAGAAAGCTGATTTTAACAATTTAACCGCTATCAAATTATAAAGCAAAGGCCATAAACCCACACGCAGATGGGAAGCATTGCTGAGGCGCCCGGCTCGGCCTGCCTCTGAATTGCTGCCCATTCGGTGCTTTGAAGTGAGATAAACGTTCTCCACCATAAAAGTTTCCGAGCCCAATTTAGGCCTACCTGAAGCAGGGTTTCTCACTCGCCCATTATTTCACAGCTTGAAAGAGAGCACGTTAAAGACTTGAAAAAATTGCAATAAGCTCTTTCTCTCCTCCTCGCTGCTTACTTTGTTAGCTTTGATTTCCTGTTTTTGAGTCCTTGGGGAGAAAATGAATAACTGCCTGAAATGAATTGTTGACAATAAGTCACTTCAAAGGCTCAAACTATGTTTTTGGCCTAAACACCCTCTCTGGGAAATAACTGGAGATGTGGCTTTTAGTGGATGTTGGTAAATGAAGGTACTTGTGGGAAAACAGACTCTAAAGACATCCACAGATGAAATGAGCATGCTGAGCAAAATCGACATTAGAACTCACTCAGACGTACGTTTGCCATAATAAAAATGTAAATGGTGGACTGCTAAGCAATTCATGGAGAATTGTTGAAATGTGTGTTAGCCTAAAAGCTTTTATTAACCTTTGCAAAGTGTGCTATATTTAATGTAATCCATAATACCACATTCAGGTTATATCACAACCTAAACTGAGTATATAAACTTGTCTATATAGGGTAATAACAGTTCATTGTACACTAAAATCAGGATCAGGAAAGCCTTAAATTTAAGTTTCAACAGGTTACTATTGATTTGGAATGATCTATCAATATTTAAAATGAACTATGTATTTTAAAAATGACTAGAAAAATAGCTTTCTGCTGACACCAATGTATTATTATATTTTAATAAACTGTATAGTACTGTGCAAAGATCTTAAGACATCCCTCATTTCTTCATAGTAAATTTTATTAAACAATGTAGATTGAAATTGGAATAAATATTGTACTGCAACAGGCTGCAAAGTGCCTGAAGATTTTAAAGAATTTAAGAATTGCCTGTTTACAGCATGTAACCTCAGCAGCAACCTCATTTCCCCTCTCGTCTGTTCCAACCACTCAGCATTCAGCATCACCAGTATACTAATCACCGGCCTGATCATCTGTCATCATCTGCACCTGTTTCTTACTGGTTCATGTCTTAAGTTTGATGTTTTTCATGATTAATGACTCATAGGTCACTGCGGAGTTAAAAAAAACTACTGAACAAAAATATTCCTCTGAAGCTGCTCAGGTACAGGGCCTGGACTGAAAATGTGAGACATAAACTTGCCATACATGAGAGCCAAAAAAAGTCCTTTAGGAAGCCTGGCGAACTATTCCACATGACAACATTAAAAATACAAGAACGTCTGACTCTTTGGAAGTAAAATATGAAGAATAATAATATGAATTTGAGTGGCTCAAAACGTACACAGTACTGTGCAGTAAATCCTGTAACATCATACTTCATGTAAATCATTCTTAACAATGGAGTCGATAATACACTGTAACCTTCTGCAAGTTTGCATAAATAAACATATCGTAATGGTGAGCATGAGTTTTGGATACCTTTTCGGTTTATCCTGCTTATGTTTGTGGTGAAGGCACTGTGGGTGTTCCACCGGGCTGTTGTTCAGGGGCAAGTCATGAATCTATCCACTAGATTATTTGTGGGCAGTAAGAGGAAACTGGGAAACATAAAAGAAAGCTACATGAGTTCATGTATTGTGCACATGCAAAACTCAGGCAGTAACCTAAGCTCAGGATCGAACCATGATCTGTGGGGCAGCAATGCTACCTACTATTTGTTAGATGCTTTCTTCAAACAGCCTGATAACTGTGATATTATCCGGATTATTATATCAGCATTAAGCAAAAATATTCATCATTTCATCAATTCAGCACCACCGTAACCTTTAGTTTGTTGTTGTTGTTGTTGTTTTTAATGAATCTGTGTTGCCTGACTTTAATTAAACCTGGCAGATAAATAATAGTGACGTAATAATAGCTAGAAAAAGCAGTTCACGTACCGAAACGATACTTACTTTCATAACATTAAAAGCATTAAAACTACACATTAATTATATACTTACTTCTATATAGCATGTCTTGCTAGTGGAGATAGTTATTCATTATAGTATTTATAATACTGTGCAAATTCATGAGTCCCCCTCATTTCCTCATACATTCTTGTATTTTTAATGTTGTCTTGAGGAATAGGCTTTTTTGGCTCTCATTTTTGACAAGTTTTTATCTTTAACTTTCAGTCCAGTCTTTTTACCTGGGCAATTCCAGAGGAATGTTTTTGTTTGTTAAACCACACAGTGACTTATGAATTATTCAAGCGATTAAAAAAAAAAACATCTACAGTAACTTAAGGCATGAACCAGTGAGAAACAGGTTGCAGATGATCAGGCCGGTGATTAGTATACTGAATGCT